>JARHUK010001289.1:2980-15927 GCA_031001725.1 Pseudopyricularia javanii | reverse complement strand
GCTCTTCTGCTCTTAATATTGTTACTTTACCTTGCTGTCCTATACCGACTTTCTCTTTCCCTTCCTTTCCTTCCCGCTGCCGTCATCCTCCGCCTGTTCTTGTCTGCTTCCTCCTCCTCCTGCTTTTTGGGCTCCCTTTGTTGCCTACCGTCTGTCTTTCTTGATCGACGCCGCGACTTCTTCACTCCTCTTTTCTGCCCATACAATTCTTGTCTGCTTCTTCTTTCTTCAACGCTCGCTAAGCCCCCCCTTGTTTGTTGTGTGGCCGCCCGCAGAAAGAAAATCCTTCATTATTCGCAAACTTATTCCTTCGCTTCGACCGACAACAACGTCCTCGGGGAGCCTTTTTGTGTTCGTCTTTCGGCCCCTCTGTAGCCTACACGAAGAACAAGCGCTTCCTCGTCGCGTCTTGGACTTTTTTCTGTTCACACGTCGCCCTCCCGAGAACAAAGCACGAGAAGCCACCCACCTCCTTTGGGCCCCCCTTCTCCGTTTTCCTTCGAAAACCGCAAATACGACCTTACCTTGAATCACCCACTTTCGCAACATCGTTTGTTGAATATATACTTGTTCTAATCAACCTCGGGGAACTTTCTGGACCGCTTGTCTGCTCAGCGACTCGCCTTCAGCCCTGCGAATCCTTTCTTCGTCGAACGCCAACCTGCATAATACAGCACAGCTTCGATTCTTGCGATTCTCAAATTCTCCCAAGATGCAGGACATTCAAGCCCCCGCCGGCCCTGTCAGCCGCTTCCCCGGCCATGCCTCGAAGCCCTCCAACAGCGACACCGGCTTCTCCCACGGCGCCTTTACCTCAAACGTTTCTGGCTTTGGCGACAGACATCCTCGCCGAACCAACGTCCCCAACATCCAGACACAGCCCATGGGTGGCCACCAACAGCCAACTCCTGTGCAGAACCTGGACATGACCACCCCAAACACCGGTCTTGACATGAACTTCACTCCCCTTTTGCCCTCGCAGCTGCTGCTTGGAAGCCCATTCCAGCCGGGCACCCCCGCCGCATTCGCCAACTCGCAGTTTCAAAACCTCGGAGGGTTCGCCCAACAGCAGCAATCTCAGGCCCAGCAGCAACAGCAGCAGCAGCAGCAGCAAAACTCTACTCAGAACGGCCTGACGAGCCCCATCCAGGGTCTGTCTCCACAGGCTTACCAGGCCCTCGTCTCGCCTTCTGCCTACGGCGCGCCCCAGTTCTACTCCCCACAGTCTCCCTCTGGCGCCTTCGGTAGCATGAGCAACTCTCTGCAGCCTACCTCGCCCATCGGCATTGCCACCAACGTTGTCAGCGGAACCAGCCGCACCGTCTACCTGGGCAACATCCCCCAGGATACAAGCGCCGAGGAGATTCTGGGACACGTCCGCAGCGGCCAGATCGAGTCGGTCAGGCTGCTTGCCGACAAGAACTGCGCCTTCATCTCGTTCCTGGATGCTAGCTCCGCCACCCACTTCCACTCCGATGCCATCTTGAAAAAGCTCTGCATCAAGGGCCAGGATATCAAGGTCGGCTGGGGCAAGCCCTCGCAGGTCCCCACGTCGGTTGCGCTCGCCGTTCAGCAGTCCGGCGCCTCGCGCAACGTGTACCTGGGCGGCTTGCCCGAGGAGATCACCGAGGAGGAGCTGCGCGAGGACTTGGGCAAGTTTGGCCCCATCGACACCATCAAGATCGTCCGCGAGAAGAGCATCGCCTTTGTCCACTACCTGTCCATCGCCAACGCGATCAAGGCCGTCTCCCAGCTGCCGCAGGAGGCCAAGTGGCAGGCGCCGAGGCGTGTCTACTACGGCAAGGACAGGTGCGCCTACGTCTCCAAGACGCAGCAGCAGAACGCTGCCCAGTACCTTGGTATCTCGCCCTCGTACGCCCACATGCTCACCGGAGCGGACCGCGACCTGATCTCCAACGCTTTGGCCCAGCAGTCGGTTGCTGCCGCCGCTGTGGCCACTTCGGCCGGTGGTCTCAACAACCTGGGTAACCGCACAATCTACCTTGGCAACATCCACCCCGAGACTACCATTGAGGAGATTTGCAACGTCGTCAGGGGTGGTCTCCTGCACCACATCCGGTACATTCCAGACAAGCACATCTGCTTCGTTACCTTTATCGACCCCACAGCCGCCGCCTCCTTCTACGCCCTCAGCAACCTTCAGGGCCTGATGATTCACAACCGCCGCCTGAAGATTGGCTGGGGCAAGCACTCGGGCGCCCTCCCTCCCGCCATCGCCCTGGCCGTTAGCGGCGGCGCCTCGCGCAACGTCTACATCGGTAACCTCGATGAGACGTGGACTGAGGAGCGACTTAGGCAGGACTTTACCGAGTACGGCGAGATCGAGCTCGTCAACACCCTGCGCGAGAAGAGCTGTGCCTTTGTCAACTTTACCAACATCGCCAATGCCATCAAGGCCATTGAGGCCATCCGCAGCAAGGACGAGTACAAGAAGTTCAAGGTCAACTTCGGCAAGGACCGCTGCGGCAACCCGCCGCGTCAGATGCAGCCGGGCCAGCAGGCGCAGTCTCCCCGCTCTGAGGGCATCCCCTCCCCTCCGCCCAACGTGACGAGCCACGGCGGCAACTCCCCGACCCACCCCAACCCCCCGGCTTCGGCCCCGCCGGCTCTGTTCAACGCCAACAGCAACCCGTTGACCATGTACCTGAGCCAGGTGTCGCAGCAGGTCAACCAGCAGCACAGCCAGCAGCAGCAGGTCCTGATGAACCAGCAGGCCGCCCTCTTCGGCACTGCCGCCTCGTCGCCTAACGACATCAGCCTGGAGATCCCCCAGGCCCCCCAGTCGGCCGGCCACCAGCCCTCATCCAGCATGGCCAACGGTTTTGTCGGCAGCGGCCCCGCTTCGGCTTCGGGCGCGCCCACGATCGGTGGCCTCCTCGCGCCCCGCAGCCAGCACAACCGCGCCGTGAGCCTGCCCGCCCTGGCGCCCGGCTACGAGAACGGCGGCGGCAACAGCCCCAGCAGCGCCCAGGGCAGCGCAGGCATCCCCCACGAAGGCGAGCGCAGGGGCCACCAGTACCAGGCCAGCTACAACGGTGGGTTCGGCCTGGCAATCCAGGGCGGACTCAACGGTTGGGTCGAGGAGGAGGTGGCCAACTAAAAATAAAGACGAGATGAACAGGTCTGTTCAGACGAGTTGTGTTTAGGCCCATTTATGGGAAAGACTTTATTGTACTTTTTGTCACGAGACCAGAGGAGGCTTCGACTGGTCGTTTGGATATTGGCGCCGCATTTGGGATGGATGCTTGTTGGATTCGATACATGAACCCTTCGTCTTGCTTTTATTTCCTATGGGGCTTTTCTTTTACGTGTATACCTCCTAATACTGTCTTTTTTTTATCTTCATGTATGATGTTATCTTGTTTCTTTTTTTTGTTGTTGACACTGGAACTTTCGTCCAAGGACACGACAAACACCCTCCCTCACCTTTTGGCCCCTCTCCTACAATTTGTATAAAACGGTTTTTATGTTAACCGATGAGTTCAAGGACAAGGCGACGACAAGGGAGGCGAAGAGATGAAACAATGGGGACGGAGAACCCGGTCGCGTGGAATGGGCTGGTGGGACGTATAAATAATGTGGAGGATAGAGCATGACTTCGCCTTTGGAAGCTCTCGGAAACGAAGCTGTGGGTTGGAGCAACAACAGCTCAATGAATTAAGAAAAGCAAACTTCTCTCAGTCCTAGGCTCTACTTGATCGAGTTGCAGCATGATTCAGACAAGGTGCAAGTAGACGTATCCAGTCTTTTGGTTGTGATAATGGCTACGCCAACGGACGTGACTCTTCGACTGCCCTCTCCGAAAGTCGAAGCCCCAGGACTAGTTATATTGACGGGTTTCCAAGATCCTGTCTCCTTGCAAGGCTTTGTTTGGATAACGACAAGTTGATGTTGTTGGGCAATAGGACATCTAAGTCAAGGTGCATAGAACCACCCATAAGCTAAATGGCGAGCCCGCCCACTATGTACCGGACGAGAACTACAAGCAGGGCCGAAAACAGGCTCCCCCCGAGGACGTGCCCATTATACCAAGACATCATAGCCTGGTTTGAATTTACAAAGGGAAGATCACTTTTCAACTTTTCTTCTTCTGCTTCTTTTTTTCCAAAAACACATATGATAAGTCGACTAGCTAAACGAGTGCCTTCGATGACATTCGGCGTAGAGGGAAGATTAAAGACAAATGGCCGAGCAGCAAGCCCCGGTTGGAAGCGATAGTGTTGGGACGAGAGCTGCATTCCTGACCCAGCTGGCAGGTTGCTAAGAATCCGGCCAGATCATGGCAAGGGGCCTAGGTGAGATGACAGCTAACCAAGAAACCACACCTGCAAAACAAGCCTTTCACAGACGCTGCCCCCGTTACCCTAACGTTCCATCCACAACCATGGGATGTTCGGTTCTCGAACCGCCTTTGGTCCGCCGCTGGTGTTTCCCAGCCTTCTTCTCATCCCCGCCCGTACGCTCGCCGGCGCCGCCGTACACGCCGTCACTGGTATAGGTATTATCATAGGGGCCCGGAAGGGAGTAGGAGGATGACGAAACGGCGACGGCTGAAGACGGTAACGGCTGCTGCTGCTGCTGCTGGCGGTGGTACGGACGCTGCATCTCGACAGCGAGGCGCACCGCAATGGTCCGGCCGTTGACGGACTTGCCCTCGAGACCGGCGATGGCCTCCCGTGCCGCCTCATTGCTGACCATGGTGACGACGGCGTAGCACTTCTTTCCCCGCTTGCCATCTGCCTGGTGGAAGTCGGTCTTGAGCACCCCGCGGACCTGCTCCAGGAGCTTCTTGACGTCCCGCTGCCTCGTCTGGTCGTGGAGCTTGCTGACGTGGATCTTGCGGTGGACGAGCCCGGTGATGTAGTCGCCGCCCGACGAACCACCCGACGAACCACCCGCTGTCTGCCCCGCGGTGCTGGTGATCGACGGCGCAGACTGCGGGTGGTGCTGCTGGACCTGCGTCGTCTGATCCTGGCTGTACTGGTAGCCTGATCCGTAAGAGGACGTGTATTCGCTGTCGTACGAGTAGCCGTAGCCCTGGCAGTAGCCTCCGTCTGCGGTGCCGTAGCCACCGGCCCGATATCCATGGTCAGCGGTGAAGGTGTGCTGTGCGTTTCCGTACGGCGAAGACACCAATGTTGGAGATGTCAGCTGCTGACGGCCCCAAACCGCGCCATTCAATGCTCGGCCACTTGGACTCGAAGCAGGCCATACTGTGGGGGGTTCTGGGAGCTGTTGGGTGGTTCTTTAGTGTTAGCACTGGACTATTGGCAGCAGTCGCTCGACTTGTAAAATCCAGAGTGAAGCAAGGTCGTCCAAGGTTTTGCGACAGCCTTGATTTTGAATAGTAAGCATTGGGCCCTTTTGGGGTTTGTGGCCTACATTATACAGATCCAGAGGTCTAGCGGCCGTCGACGATGAAGCGGCCAGCCCAAACTCTTGCGTGAAAGGTTCTTGTACAGTATTGGCCGGAGTGTTTAGACAAGAGAATTGAAGGCTGCTGCAAAGACTCTGGCAGCCAGCGGTTTCTAGATCGATGTTCGTGATACCCGAAGTACAACCCCAATAATGCGAGTGTAGATAGGCGCCCACCATATCGGCCTCGGTGGCACAACAGCTTGCCCGTCGATACGAGGGCATCCTCTGCTCGACAGCCATCTGAGACGCCATCAGATGAACGTCATCAGCCAACGGGTGCCCGCATGATCGAAGGTCAACTTTATCGAGCCAAGCTGGGCCATGGTCCACAACGCCGGCGAGGTCGCCATCGATGCAGTTCAAGACAAGGCGTGAAGATGCACTTTTGCCCACCATTTTTTCTCTGTTGACTTACAAAGCTGTGGCGTGGCACTTTCGGTTAGCCCAGATAACATATCCATTGTTGTTTAAGCGAGCTGTCATTATCGGCGTAGCACAAAGCCTGTGTGTGGAAACACGACCGTTGTCTAGGCCGAGATGGCTGATGACACTTGGTGAGACGAGACTTGCCTATATATGAAAAGAGTCGGTAAAGCAGGTCCAACTAAAGAGGCAATGTATCAGGTTTGATCTGCAAAGACAGAGGATGCTCAGTGCAATGTTGCTTTATTGATGGCCAGACACGCCTAGAGCGCTAGTGATACTGGGATACAGAACTGTCTCCGTTTCTTGATAAGAACCGAAGAAGCACGATGAGCTCGTCAGTAAAAGTACGCGAAACTCCCAACATATAAATTCTCTAGCTTGGTGCCTTCCTATTGAGGAACACAAGCCCCGACACATTTACCATACAAAGACGTAACATATTGGCACCATAGCGTGCCAGTCTTTCAGAGAAATTTGGTGTGCTTCTGTGAGGTGCGTCGCATCATCAACACAGCAAGGTTCGCTTGCGCTGCACGGTACCAGCTCGGGAAATGCGGAGCACAGGTTGACAGCATATCATGAGTGCCTGCTCGGGCGTTTAGCAGCTGGGCATAAAGTGATATGTGACAGGATGCCGCCAAGAAGATGCGGCGCAACCGTTGCTAGTCCCATGAAGCGTAAAAACCGGTGGCCAAACCAGGATACGGGGCTTGCTAGTATACTGCAACGGAAGCCGATGGCCACTTCCGTTAAGCTGCAGCAAGCTTGCTGGATTATAACGGGATGGGTGGCATTTGATATGATTCAAGAGGCCAGTTGGAAGGGGGAGAAATGCAGGGCGCTAGGGTCCAGCAAGCAGCCGCTCGCAGCTCACAGGGATCCCGGGCCAGTTTGCTTAGCCTTGTGTGACTCGAGCTGCGCCAGCGTAGTATCGCTGGAGCAGACATCACCGAATGCAGCTGCCGGTTAATATGCAATTTGATGTTCTGGACTGCTGCTGCCCGCATATCCCCACCAGAAGAAAACCAGGACATGGAAGAAAACGTGATTAATGGCTGCCTGCAGCATATTCATGCACATAGCACTGTCAGTTCAAAGGCCGGTCATGTCTTCTTCTTGAAATGAAATGTATCATCCGAAGAGTCCAAGTCCGAACCACTGTCGCTGGCCACCGGTCGACTGCGGGCGTTGCTGAAAACTGGCACTAGCTGCAGAGGAGACTCTTTCCACATATGGCCTCCTTGACCAAACTCATCTTGCCAAGGTGTTTCCTCTTCGCTCGACCTCGGAATCACGGCCATGGCATAGTGTGAGCCATTGGAGTGGAAAATCACAGGCCCGCCATCGCCCTCCAATGCCAACCACACCGACCTGCAGCTGGTTGTGTGTGTTTTGACCGGGATGTGATCTTGTGGGAACTTGATGAGTATCGGTGCAGCGCCACTGGTCCAGACATAGGCCGTGCCGGAATCTTCGCTGACCTCGCAGGTAATAAGCAAGGTTCCGGGAATGCGAGGATGCCAGTGGAGTGAGGAGATTCCAAAATGAAAAAGCAATACCGCACGCAACGCTGCGGTGCTCGAGTCCCACACCCACACCGTAGTTGGCCATTCCCCAAGTGTCGTAGCGACGAGGGTCGAAGATCCATCAAACGATAAGCGGGAGGGCCCAGACTTTAGTTCCTGGTGGTCACTAGCCGGTCGACCGGTTGGGCTGACTGCTTGGGAAGCCTTGACGAATCCGCCCGAAACGAACTCGCCGTCTGCTTGAGTGATAAGCTGTTCTTGCCAGACCTTAGATCGTAAAGTTGATCAGTCATGGGGCTACATATAAAGTAGCCTGTTGTACTTGTACTCGTCACAACGAAGGGATTACTGTGAGGAAACACACCTGAGTATCATCTCGAGGAGTTATTGTCGATGGGTGACACAACATGGTAGTCTCGGCCACCATCGCCATCTCAAGTAAATACACTGTACGCGAGAAGTCTGCGATGCCAAGGCAGCGAGAGCCTTTTGAGAACTGCAAAAGCTTCACGCCGGGAGCGAGGTCGAACTCCTCCTGGGAGACTGCATCTAGCAAATCGTGATGCGGTCCACACCACACCTTGAAGAGATTCCCGTCGGGGGTGTAGAACAGAACCTTGTGGCCGTGTGCGGGACTCTCCCATACAGCCAACCAGCGGCCATCGGGACTCCATGTGATGCCGTGTGCGTCGAGGGCGTCTACGGGCCATGACCGCTGGCACTCGCGGGTTTCAGGGTGGTGGACACTGACCATATCTTTGCCATCGGTCCTCGTGAGGATGGCAAGGTGGTGGCTGGTTGGCCGAAAGGAGAAGCTTGTGCGTGCAGACGAGATGTTGTACAACTTTGGATTGCTGATCTCGACCACTTTAGAGGTCTTGAGGTTGAATATTGACAGTCTTAGCCCGAGGGAGGAGCAAAGAATAATCTCGGCTTCAGTGGCGCCAAAACCGATAAAGCAGGGCTTGACAGCTGGTGGTGTGGGGTTGCGGATAACGGCATGAAGATTGCCGCCCTCCTGGGCTGAGAAGACCTGTATTTGCTCGGCGACGGCAACGAGCAGGTGTTGAGAGGATGGGGACCATTTGAAGCTGAGCACCGGTCCAGAAAAGTCTCGAGGTAGGTCGATTATGTGGACCACCTGCAGAGACGAGGTAGAGCGAACACTGATGTCTGCGGAAGTCAGCGTCGCAATATACCGGCCATTTGGGCTGGCCAGGCAGTGACTCGAGGCTGTATTGAGACATATGTATTAGAAGCAGTCAGCAACTCTGACGCTGTTGTGCTCGTTTCCAGCCATCACTTTGAGTGTTTGTTTATATTTGCAGGCGTTCGCACCAACCAAGCTCCTCGAGTAGCGGACCTCGGGCTCTGACATTGCGGTTCCGTGCGCACTGCACCTAAGCAGGCGAAAATCAACTCTGGTCGATGTTTAGTAAAGGTTGAGATCGTTTTCTTGATGTTTGGCGAGAATCGTTTGGAGGTGGGCCCTTTCCTTTTTCTGCTAGAGCCACTCGGAAGGCAGCTCTCAGAGGTGGGGTGGTGGACTATTTACTTTGTATTTTCTGCTCGATCAGGCAAGCACGAGGGAGGCTTGAAAGGTTCGAGAGATTTAGCCAGTAAACAAAAAACCAATGACCCTAACCCTGTGCGTGTTCAACCTCAGACATCAATAACCCCGCTACAAGTACGTACCGCAATCCAGCGCAACTACCCAAAGACTCTGTGCAAACCGAAACCTACGGTTGACCTCCGTCAAGACCCTTCCTCCTTGGTGCATAATTCCAACATCTGGCTGTCCAATTCATTGACGCCTGGGCCCAACCCCATTCATGCCCGTCAACGGGTGCCTGTATGATGTCCTGCATGTAAGGGCTAGGCCTTTGCGCTGAGTCATATTCTGATTATTTGCGTAGTGCATACGTCGTCTCGGTGGCACCGGTCTATCTATGACTACAGAGTACCTATCTCCTGCGCAACTCCGGTCCCCGATATCTGTTGGATCTATCCTCGTAGCCGAGGCAAACCATCAACCCAGCGCGGCCCAGGCATCTCGACAAAAGATCAATCTTTGAAAGATGGAAAATCGACCGATATAGTTCAATAGACTTAGCTTGGACCCGGATCTAGCAGTCAACATGCAGCGAGCCGTTGCGCTATGTCATTTCAAGCCTCGGCCCCGGATCCCACCTCGTTTTCCGAGACCGGTCTTCAACACTGACATCAGACCGCCCGTAGCTACAAGGCCACTCACGACGCCCGCTGCCGCCGCAGAGCACCGCTTGAGCCATGGAGATCAGCCAGACTCGGCCGCGTACCACGCCGTCACCAGCCCTCAGCCGTCGCGGAGGGAGGCGATCAGGAACGCCAAACCCTTTTCCGACTTCTTGACTGACACCTTCGACCGGCAACACGACTACCTCCGCATTTCGCTGACGGAAAGATGCAACCTTCGCTGCGTATACTGCATGCCCGAGGAAGGGGTGCCCCTGTCGCCCGACCGCGATCTGCTTACAACTCCCGAGGTGGTCCTGCTGTCGTCGGTATTCGTCTCCCAGGGCGTCACCAAGATCCGCCTCACCGGCGGCGAGCCCACGGTGCGCCGGGACATTGTGCCCCTGATGCGCCGCATCGGCGACCTGCGCCCGCACGGCCTGCGCGAGCTGTGTCTCACCACCAACGGCATCGCCCTCCACCGCAAGCTCGACGCCATGGTTGAGGCTGGCTTGACCGGGGTGAACCTCAGCCTTGACACCCTGGACCCGAACCTATACCGGATCATGACGCGGCGCGACGGGCTCGAGGCCGTGAGGCGCAGCATCGACCGCATCCTCGAAATCAACGCCCGCGGCGGCCCGCAGGTGAAGCTCAAGATCAACTGCGTCGTCATGCGTGGCATGAACGACGACGAGATCATACCCTTTGTCGAGATGACGCGGGATCAGGACCTCGAGGTCCGCTTTATCGAGTACATGCCCTTTGACGGGAACCGGTGGAGCAAGGGGAAGATGTTCAGCTACGAGGAGATGCTGGACCGGATACGGACCGTCCACCCGGGGCTCGAGCGCCTCAAGGGCCACAAGAACGACACGAGCAAGACTTTCCAAGTGCCCGGATTCAGGGGCAAGGTCGGCTTCATCACGAGCATGACGCACAACTTTTGTGGCACTTGCAATAGGCTGAGGATCACGAGCGACGGGAACTTGAAGGTGTGCCTCTTTGGCGACGCTGAGGTGTCACTGCGGGACCTGCTAAGGCAGGCAAATGAGGGCGAGCCCATTGACGAGGATGCACTCGCGAGGCTGCAGCACACCGCAGTCGAGCAAATGGCGGCGGTGCAGCAGACTACTAGCGATGCCGGCACGACTGAGACTCGGCTCGTGCCGCTTGCGGCTTCCACCTCACAGGAACTACTCGACCTCATCGGCATGGCTGTGAAGAGGAAGAAGGCCAAGCATGCGGGTATCGGCCAACTCGAGCACATGAAAAACAGGCCAATGATCTTAATCGGTGGGTAGCGTCATGACGGCATCAATCTCCTTTCTCACTCTCCTTTGGGCTTTTGAGGGACAGCCAAGGTCATGGCGTAATTATGATGTTTGCATAGGCAGGGAAGGCGTCTAGGACATATAAGTGATTGTTACGACTTGGCGATCATCGCTATCTGAACTTTGGGACATGGTTTCCACCCTGCAAGTCATCTTACTGGAAAATTGCTTGGACTACGATTGTGGCTAAATAGTGTTATTATTTTTCATGTAGATACCATATCACAACGGGCCCGTTATACCCGGACACATGCCATACCGAAAACACTATTTCGATCACATGAAAGCCAGGGTCATGGCACGCCGTGGGAACTCCTGGGACCAGCCACCGCTGCAGTCGCACTCGGACAGACAGCGAGAATGTTCACGACGACGGCGCAACGCCCAGACGAGGCCCAGAACGCAAGGCCACCCGCAACCGAGCGGACAACCGCCCCGAAGCTCACCCACGTGTCCGAGTCCGGGGCGGCACACATGGTGTCGATAGCGGCCAAGGCGGTGACGTCACGCGTGGCGACGGCGGCGTGCACCGTCGTCTTCAGCAACCCCGTGGCGGCGCGGCTCATACGCGAGAACGGGATGAAGAAGGGTGACGTCATGGGCGTGGCGCGCGTGGCGGGAATCATGGCCAGCAAGAGAACGGCCGAGCTGATACCGCTCTGTCACCCGATCGCCATCTCGCGCGTTAGCGTGGACCTGGAGCTTTCGCCGACGGCGGACGGCCCCTCAGGCGAGGACACGGCGCCGTCGCCGACGGTCGAGGTCAGGGCCACGGTCGAGTGCGACGGCAAGACGGGTGTCGAGATGGAGGCACTCACTGCGGCGGCGGCGGCGGCGCTGACGGTCTACGACATGTGCAAGGCCGTAGACAAGGGGATTCGCGTGGAGGGCCTGCGGGTGGTGCTCAAGGATGGCGGCAAGAGCGGGCGGTGGGTCGAGGGCCAGCCGCCGCAGCAGCAGCAGCAGCAGCAGCAGCAGCACAAGGTGGAGCGGAGCTCGCCGGCCGACGTATCGGCCGAGGCGAACGGACGTTGTCCCAAGGCGGAATGAGGCTTGATGATAGGGCGAGGGTCGATCGAGGCGGGGAGGCGGTGAGTAGATTGAAAGGCAGTATATCCCGGTCGAGGGGTCTAGCATTCCGCTTTGCGATCGGATGAGGGGTCGTTTAACATGGCCCAGCTATACCGTGCACACACGCACGAGGACAAATAGATTCCGTGTCCGTGGAAATTAACCGCCCTGTCATTGCCACGCCAGACCCATGCTTTCAGAATGTGGATTGGGCATTCGAGTCCCGTGACGAAATTTCGGATAATTATTTTCAATGAGTGGTTCGTGTCACAAGAGGAAAGGTGATGGCGCAAAAGTGGATGGGTTTGGATGTGTGTTTACGGGCCAGGACCACAAAATCCTATTGCGGGAACCATTTGGCCTTGACGAAACCTAGAACCCAGTATTGGCAAGCAAAGACAAGTGCTCAATCTGGTCGCGTGCAGCCCGAGCAGCCCAAGTGAGGGCCGGTCGCCCGTTGTCCAGAACCGCCTGCTGCCTTAGCGAGTGTGGGCGAAGGGCGCGGTGCGTGCGGGCAGTGCCAATGTGTGGAGGACGAGGAGGAGGATTGTGGGGATTCTATGGCTCTCCCCCTTGAGTGTCGAAAAAGCATATGCAAGAGTGCAAGCGAGAGGCTGCGGAGAGGGTCTGCGCCAGGGGGCGAGGCCACTTGGGAGTTTTACTTGTTAGGACGCTGGTTTTTCTGACGTACCAAGTACTACGTTGTGAGCCGCTTGGCGTCCATATTTGGGGTATAGCTAATTTTGTAGTGATGCTGGAGCCAATGGGGTCCAAGATGAATATGGATTTCCGAGGAGGACTTTATTGTTCCTTTGTTGTCTGGGCTGTCAAAAAGCCGGGCCGTCTTTTTGGTTTTTTTTTATTCTCCTTGTTTTCAATAGCCCTGGCCGGGCGTGTGGATGAACAAACAGCCGCCCGTTGCCCCGCCGCCAATTGC
>JARHUK010001288.1:14012-29042 GCA_031001725.1 Pseudopyricularia javanii | reverse complement strand
CATAAAAAGTGGCCCCTAGCATCGATCCGAGCGGAAGTTTTTTTTTATTTATTTATTTTCTTTTTTGTTCTCTTCTTTCTCTGGAATCATGTCATGTCATGTCGATTTTGTCATTTCCAGTGAACAAATCCACACAGACATTTCATTCACATCCATGAAACCAGCCCAGCCCACCAGGGGCCTGTCTGTTCTGGCATGAACTGTCATTGCATTTTTATCTCACACCTACACACACACACACACGCACAGCCTGACCTGTCCCCGTCCGAATAGTTTTCGGTGATGTCACTGCTACCAAGGAACCAAAAAAATCAAACAAAATCCCACCCGGCAACCCCTTCCTACTCCAGTCTAGCCTCTCCCTCCAGGGCTCCTCGTTTATCCTGTGTGCCGTGACATGGAATGGCCCGACTTTGCTCCCGCGGTGGAGACGGCACACCTTTTCCGTTATTGGGTGGTCGAGGTCGTATACACGGGCCAAGCCGGCCTTTTTATGAGATGATAAAAGTTGGCAAGGCATCGAGAGGGAGAAGAGATTAGATTCTCCAGTCGGTTAATGAAAAAGGGAAAGCAGAAGAGAGGGAAAAGTAAACAAGAAATAAATATACTCGAAATATGCAGGCTATCCCGACTACTAGGGAAGACAACATATGCAAGCTAGGTACCTGCCTATGTACTATGTATGTACATGTACATGTACTATGTATACCATAGTACCTCGTAGCATCTCTTCAATTTCCAACATCGAGTCACGCGTTTCCCCCTGCTTTTCCTACAGTAGTCCTTCTTCATGCAAGGCGGTGGCACTTCTCTCTCGCCGTCTCTCTCTCCCCATTAATTATCCCCTTCCAGCTGTCTCTTGCAGGTCCCCACGATGCCGGCAAGGCCGAGCTGGAAAAAGATCTGCCCCCCTTCGTCGTCGTTTAATACGCAACATACCGAGAGTACGGCCGAGCCTCATCCACTTTTCTTCTTTCTTTTGATCTTATTGCCAAGGGCCAAGGGGTGTGAGAAACCCTGACCTGACCCACCCTGGGCAAAAAAACAACTGACGACTTTTTTTTTCTTGGGACAGACAGATTTGTACGCAGAACAAGCTTTGCCACGCCCCTCCCTCCGAGGTAAGCAACGACAAGAAGAGACAAAAAGGACGGGCAAAAAAGCTCAGCCAAGGTGAGAAGGAAAAAAAAAGACCCCAAAATGCCGCGTCCTTTGTTGGCGCCAAGTTTAAAATTTGTTCAGCGACAAACACCAGACTGAACGTACGTTCAAGAGCCCGAAAAGGGCGACCGAAGAACCCATACATGAACAGGTAGCATGCATCACGTCAACAACAAAGGGCCGAATATCTCATGTAAAACCGATGTGAATTCGTCAAAACCAAGAAAAAAAAATGGAATCCACTTTCGACCACCGACTGGGTAATAATAGGCAGGGCCCTTACCGAAAGTACTTGTGTGCGTGTGTGTACATTCGCGTAAAGTGGGTGCTGCCCTTTGAACAAACAGCCAAGACAATCAATCACAGGCTTCGATTTCGATTGGCTTCAATATGTCCCATAGCGAACGTCGAGGAGGGGCGTTCTTAGAGCAAGAAAGAAAGAAAGAAATAAAAAAAAGGAACGGACAATAATGGGGCCATCGAACCGTTGGGTTTTCGTTGTCGATTCCGTATACCTCCGACCGCCAAAGCCAGACAAGCCACGTTCCAGACTCTTGGGAATCGCAAGCCAAGTAATGCATCTGGTGATCCCATACGATTGTTCTCCGCTATTTTCCAAAGTTGCCCATCGCCCAGACCAAGGACAAAAAAAAAACGAGGCGCCAGTAAAACTACCGCCGGCTACTGTGGCGCAACCCGCGGTTCTAGGCCTACTGGGCTTGCTGAGCGGCTGGGAAAAAAAACACACGTTCACAAGAAAAGTCTGGGGTAGTGCTCCTCTTCCCCAACTTTCACCCATCCAAGTCGGTGTGTATTTGAGGGGAAATCCAGCTCAGCTCCTTTTTGGGGGGCGAAAAAAAAAACACAAAACCACAAAAACCACACCATCTCTGAATACCCCCGATAACTACCGGATATCAGCTCCTCATTGGGCAAAGTCACACCTTCTTCCCCGGGGGGAAGAACAAACAGCCCGAGCCCAAAGTCGGTCCGGTTCAGAAATCCCCGCCCCCTCTCTCTCTATCTCCTTTCACCTGGAAACCCCCTATGGCCAATAGCCCTGCCTCACCGTACTTTTGGGTTTCCCAGGGGGGTGTGTGCATGAGGCCACCCATCAGTTGACGACCCCGCGCGTCCGAACGTCCGTGGCATTGTCAAGTTCATTTTTTTGTCTTGTTGGCTAAAGCCTTTGATCAGTCGAAAATCCGGGGCGGAAAACGCAACGCCAGCTGGTGTGCTAGCTACTAAGCATACTACTACTGCAATCCTCCGTTCGCCGCCCTCCTCCCCCGTGATCAGCTGACTGCCCACTCGCCACCACAGCTTTTTTTTTTCTGCCAGCAAAGGCTAAGACATGTTTTTCAAATGAAGCTCTTGATGCTAGCCCAGAACGCCGCCGCGTCTTCGTACATGGGGAGGTGTCCCGTGTTTGGCACGACCCTGACCTCGACCCCATCCTTGCCGACCAGGCCGCTGAAGCCCTGCATGGCCTTGACGAGGGCGCCCTTGCCGTCGCCGTCGCCCACGGCCAGGATACCGGGCACCTCGCAGGCCCCGAGCGCCTCCTTGAGGTCGTAGTCCCACAGCGCCTGGCAGCTGTACCTGAACCCCTGGACGTCGTTGGCCGCCACCATGTCCGTCATGGCCTGCGCCAGCCCGGCCTTGTCCGACATGGTGGACGGGTGGAACCAGCGCTCGACCGTGACGCCCGCCAGCTTGGCGATGCCCGGGCTGCCGTCGTCGGCCTTGGACTCGGCCAGCGCGATGCGGTCCTTCCACGCCGCCGTGTTGGCCGCGCTCGACGTGGCGTTGCAGTCGCACGCCACGAAGCGCGACAGCCGCCCGGCGTGCCGCAGCGCGAACTGTAGCGTCGTGGCGCCGCCCATGGACACGCCGACGAGTGCGTGCAGCTTCGGGATGCGCAGCGCCGTCAGCAGCGCGGCGAGGTCGTCCGCCAGCATGGTCAGCGTCGCGGGCGTCGCGGGCGTCCCAGCGTGGCGCCCGCGCGTGTCGTAGCGAAGTATGCGCAGATCCGGTCTCTCCGTCTTGAGGATGGCCACGAACTCGTCCCACATGTGCAGCGAGGTCAGGAGCGAGTTGGACAGGGCCACCGTCGGCGCCGTGGGCGACGGGTTGCCCTCGAGGCGGTAGGGCAGCGTGAGTCCGTCGGCAGTCGTGACGAAGGACTCGATCACCGCGGATTGTCCGGCCGTCGTCTTGGTCTTGCCGTCGGCGGTGCTAAAGGATTTGGCCTCGGGGAGGCCGGAGAGGTGCTTGAGGTCGCGGGGCGCCGGGCCGAAGATGTAGAAGAGCGAGTAAGTCCGGCGTCCCATGTTGGCCACGTACTTAGAAAAGACCTCGGCACTCCAGGGCGTCTCGACCGAGGCCTTGTGCTCCGGCCCGCCGAGCCCGTTGACCTTTTTGTACTCGTGCAGCGACACGAGCTTGGCCTTGCCACCTCCCTGGAGCGAGGAAACACGGTAGAACCGCGACCTCAGCCAGCCGGGCACCTTGGACAGCATGTCTGCGTGTTCCTCCTTGTTCCACCTAAGCAGCTCCTCCTCCGCGCCCTCGACGTCCGTCGGCGTGACCGTTACCGACACCAGCTCCGTTCCCAGGGCCTCCTCGTCTGTAAGCTGCTCGACGGGGACAAAGTCGGGCGCCTGGCGCGAGAAGACGAGGTCCAGGAAGATCCGGTCGACGTCGACCTGGCCGATGGTCTCGGCCTCGCGCGGAGACCGGTTCTCTCGTAGGGTCGTGTAAGTCGGGGTGGTCAGGTGGGACATGGACGTCACGTCGTAGATGGCCAGGAAGGCGGGCTCGGCCGAGTCGGTGGCCTGGTAGCGCAGGCCGTTGGGGAAGATTTCGGGCAGGCGGAGGCGGGTCGGGCCGTGCTCGTTATTATACCACTCGTGAAACTGATCGAGCGAGAGGCCGGGCCTCGGCTGCATGGTGACGTACAGCATGCCTGGAGTGGTGGCCATGGCGACGGCTTGCTTTGTCTTTTTATGTATAGACTGGGATAGGTGTGAGGTAGTAGTGTATGGAAGACAACTAAAAAGCCACAATAGAGCTGTTTACTTGATACTGGAGTGTAGCAAGATCGAACCTGCGAATGGAGGCATTGCTAGTGATCAAGATGGGCTCGACGTTAACCCGTCGAAACCGAGAGGTCCAACCGACCTTGTTATGGTCGCATCCCCGCGTTCTCCCGGGGAAAAGTGTTTGCCCGGAGGGGATAGAATGAATGAACCCCACATGGGGAGAATTGGGAATTGGGGTCGGGGGTTGAACGAACCCTAACCCTGGTGCTGGTTGAGAGCAGCCTACTCGGGATTTGAAGCATCTTGGTTGCTTGTGTACGTACCACCTCGCATCTACAGCGCTCATTTACCAATTATTCGGACCTCATCGTCTCAAGAATGATACCTAAGTAGTTAGGTAATCATAAAACCATCTGAGCTAGGGAAACTGGCTCCTGCTACTTTTAAAAACGTGTTATATAGTAGACAAGCTTGTCTCCCCCGCTCAAATGTTCAAACAAACCTCCTACCTTCTTCCTGACTCAACAGGTTTGTTTGCGATACAGTCTATTGTATCTAGCTTCCTATCTACCTTCTCCCTGCTTTCTCCCGGCTTCCGACCCTCAGTAAGTGTTGTCATCATGTCGGCTGCCGAAGACATGTGCAATTTCGACAAAGAAGCCAGTATCATTGGCTAGGCATAGCTCGTCTGTATGCCTTCACACCCTCTTTCAATCACTCGCGTCCCCAAATCGTCGGCCTCCCGCATCTTGTTGCCTATCGCAGACCAATGAACGAGCCGTGCCCAGCCTTCAGTTTGCTGGCCTGCCGTCCATCTTCTGCTCTACTGATACAAAACAGCTGTTTGTCGTCGCCAGTGTGAAGCCTTCCATCGTCCTTCTTCCTTACTGCCATCTTATGGACCGTCGCTCAGCCACGGCGACAACTCTTGCAGCATGGAAGTCTTTATGAGCGGCCTGCCTAACCAGCAGCTCACAGCACAGAGCCTGGAGGACCAGCTGGCGCCCATCCTCCAGAAGCTCGGCATCCCGCGGCACGACTTTGAGTGCGAAAAGGCCGTCTGGAAGCAATTTGCCCACATCACCTTTCGTCGCCCCGAGCACGCTAAACTTTTTCTCAAAAGACACGGCGAGGTCCGGGCAGAAACCGACACCGGCAGCCGGCAGCCCGGCGCCCCGGCGGTTAGGCGCGGTCCCAACAATACCCGTGCCGGCCTGTTCCTTCTCGGGAGGCCTGTCTGTTGCAAGGCTAGCAACCGAAGCGTGAATCCCATCATCCTGCGCGGCTTGGAGGAGTCCGAGAGGAAGGCCAAGGAGAAGGTCACCAAGCCCCATGCAGCTAACCAGCACAAGTATCCGGACTGGAAGGAGAACGACGTCGATTTGGTCGTGTCGGCCATGGCATGCGGCCACTACGCCTTCGTCGACCAAAAGCTCGCCTACTTTGAGGAGCAGAAGTGGTCCATGATTGGCGGCGAGGGCACCTTCACCAAGTTGAACCTGCACATCAGGAGACGTGATGGCTTCCGGGTGCGCATCCCCTTGACCACGATCCAAGAGATGGTCTGGTATAGTGACAACAACCGGCGCGGGACGTTGACCCTCACCCTTGACTCTGTGCCCTGGTTTCTCACAGCCGAGGAAGCAATAGAGAATATAATCGCTGCCATGCAGCTCAATTCCGCCAGACCGAAGCAGGACAAACAGTACCGCATGACGGCAATCGACAATGCCCACGCCAAGATCGTAGGCACTTGCCTCATCTACCATTTCGAGGTTCTCTCGCCTGACATGAACCGGGTCTTCAAAATTCTCGAGCACAGAAACTTCACCAACATAACCCGATACAACCTCCCCGTCTGGAGGCTCCCACACCCGACCCTCGGGTCCTTCAAAGAAAAGGCCGAGGAGCTGATGGGGGAGCTCAAGGCTGCGACATCTGCCACGGTCACTAGCGGTAAACATCTACCACACAGCCACCTCTTTATCCTCCAGGCGCTTTTGCATAATGGATACCTACACCCGGCCACCATACTTGGGATTTTGCGTCGACTATTCCGCCGCTACCTCGAAGACAAGTTGGCCGGGCGCACCTTTGTCACTCCTGAAGCTCTCAAAACCCTGATGGGCCCTGAGGGTGTTCCATTTCCCAGCCCGCACATGGACCCGGAAATCTTCGAGCTCTCTTCCCTCATGGATTTCATCTATGAAAAGGACAAAGAAATCCAGAACGGCTCCGATTTGAGGGCAGGCCTATTCCGACAAAACAGTAACCTCACGTATATCTATCGGGTGGTTGTTACGCCTACGAGAACCACTTTCCACGGGCCAGAGATTGAGAACAAGAACCGCGTCTTGCGAAAGTATCCCAGACATCAAGACTACTTTGTCCGAGTCCAGTTCTACGACGAGAGCACAGGAGACCTGCGCTTCAGCCCCAAGGTCTCGTACGATCGAGTCTACCAGCGGTTTCTAGATGTGCTCGATAGGGGCATTCAAATCGCTAGGTTCGTCTACAGCTTTCTTGGCTTTTCCCACTCGTCCCTGAGAGCGCACTCTGTCTGGTTCAGCGCGCCGTTCTGGGACCAAGGGAACCACAACAACCACGTCTCGATTATCAAGAACCTCGGGGATTTCTCCTCGATTCGCTGTCCTGCAAAATGCGCTGCAAGGATTGGGCAGGCCTTCTCCGAGACCCCCTCGGTAGTCGATCTGCAATCCTACAAACTCGATATCAAAAAGCGCATTCCGGATATCTTGAGCAAGGACGGGCAGCGCTACTTTAGCGACGGCGTAGGCAAGATCTCGGAGAGCATGATGCACATTATCTGGGACAATATCCCGATGAAGAAAAACGCACCAACCTGCTTCCAGATCAGGTGGGGAGGCGCCAAGGGGATGCTGGCACTAGACATGACCCTCGTGGGGACACAGATCTGCTTCCGGCCCAGCATGACCAAATTTGAAAGCGATGACGTGGGTCAGCTCGAGATCTGCGACTCGGGTTCCAAGCCCATACCCTTGATGCTGAACCGGCAGATGATCAAGATTCTGGAAGACATGGGAACCAACCCTTGGTGGTTCATGAAGATGCAGAGCTACCGCCTCGAGGAGCTGCGCTCCATCACGAAAAGCGCTTACAACACCTGGCACTTCCTCGACGCGCAGGATGTCGGCCAGGCCATCAAGCTCGGGAGGTTCGTAGACTTTGCGGACAAGCACGGCATGGACTACCGGACCGAACCTTTCATGCGAAGCGTAGTTGAGGCGGTCGTGCTCCGTGAACTGCGCCTGCTGAAGCACAAGGCGCGCATCCCGGTCAAGCAAGGAATGACACTGTTTGGTATAGTTGATGAGACCGGCTATTTGAAAGAAAGGGAGGTGGTCGTCACCTTCCGCCCTCGGAAGGGGGCGGGCATGTCTTTGCCACCTCGGGACGGGCAACTGGTTATAGTCACTCGATCGCCCGCCCTCCACCCGGGAGACATCCAAGTGGCCAGGCAGGTTGTTCCCCCCAAGGGCCACCCCCTGTCATATCACGTCAACTGCGTCATCTTCAGTCAGCACGGTGCCCGTGACCTCCCGAGTATGCTGAGCGGCGGGGATCTGGACGGTGATATATACAATCTCATTTGGGATGAAGGGGCAATGCCCTCGCATACATATGCGCCTGCCGACTACCCACGTGTTGACCCCCTGAATCTGAACAGGCAGGTGACAAGCCGGGACATGGCCGAGTTCTTCATCAACTTCATGAAGACGGATTATCTTGGTGTCATTGCGAACCGCCATGTCATTATGGCGGATCAAATGGAAGAAGGAGTAGAATCGGCCGAGTGCAGGAAGCTTGCTGAGCTTCACTCCACAGCGGTCGACTTTTCCAAGACTGGGATTCCAGTCGAGCTCAGTGCGCTTCCGCGAGCGACCAAGTATCGTCCGGACTTGTAGGTCTCCTTAATTTTCTTTACTCGAAACTCTGTATGGGCAGAATCCCAGTTGCGTTTTCCGTGGGTTGCTGACCACATAGATAGCTTGTCGCCTGGGCCAATCGCCGAGTATCACGACATGGGAACGATCACTCTCGAGTCGCAAAATCCGGCGCCTGGGGAGAAGGAAGCGGAGGAAGAGGGCGAGAGCCCCCACTTCAAGTACTACCGCTCGAAAAAGATCCTGGGCCGACTGTACCGCGAGATCGACGAGGAGAAGATCTGGGACGAGAACATCAAGTTGGCCGTCAACCCGAACCGGCCCTCGTTCTGGTCGACTTTCCTAGACTGGGCATTTAACGCCGCTGCCGCGGTCGGAGCCGTCTCGTGGCCCGTCCGCATCGACTCTGCCCGGCGCCTTAAGGGCGTCTACGACGACCACGTCCGCGGCCACATGTTCAAGTACTCGGACCACCCGACCAAACCAATCTCGGAGCGTGAGGTATTCATCGGCGCCATCCTAAACCGGACGGGCGTGCAGACGCACCGCCAGCGCGACGCGTCCCACAAGCTGCGCGACGAGTTCGAGCGCACCGCCACGCACTTCATCAGTCAAATGCGCATGGGCGGCGGCGGCGGCGACGACTACGACGAATACGGCGAGGCCGTGCCGCTGACGGGCTACATGGCCGAGCTGGGCCCGTCGGCCGCGCTCGACCTATGCCTCGCGTGCGTGTGCGTCGCCTCGGAGCACGACGTGCCTGCCGTCGCGGCGCGGCTGGGCACCGACAAGGGCGGCGTGCGGAGGCCTGGGGGGAGGGGTGGCAGGCGCGACGGCGAGGCGACTCAGCTGCAGAGCTTTCGGCTCGTGGCGGCGACGCAGTTCCTGCGGGAGCTGCGGGCTAAGGAGAACGAGTTGGGCATCGGTGAGGGTGCGGGTGCCGGGGGCGGGTATGTGGGTGTGTCTGGCCATGCCTTCTCTGGCATCTTTTAGTATTGTTTCTTTTCTCGGAGTATCATTTGTCTGATGGCGCTTGTCTCTTTTCGGGGACCTTGTCCAACGTTCTCAATATCTGTCTGCTCTTTCCTCTTGCTGAAATCACCGACTTGTGCACGCAAGCTTAGTGGCTTGTGAGTACGGAGGGATTTGCTTTTACCGGTGGGAAGGTTCATGGTTATTCTTTGAACCTAGGTTTTCAAGGAAAGAGACACTAGGGGAGTGCTTCTATGATGCTTGATTTCGACATCCGTTCATATCTTGATTGTCTTCTTGGGGCGTCTACATTAGTTGAGCTAGTCTTCTGCTT
The DNA here is from genome assembly GCA_031001725.1 of Pseudopyricularia javanii. Classification (NCBI taxonomy): domain Eukaryota; kingdom Fungi; phylum Ascomycota; class Sordariomycetes; order Magnaporthales; family Pyriculariaceae; genus Pseudopyricularia; species Pseudopyricularia javanii. The sequence goes on along the minus strand of JARHUK010001288.1, from coordinate 19,605 downwards.
GGTTTCAGCCATCATACAATCTATCTAAATCCTGCTTCCCGACTTTCACCCCTTCTATAGTAGCACTTGTCACCCCAAGCCTACGAGCATCATCAACCCTGATCACGCCAAAATACATCATTAGTCAAACACCCTGAGCAATCTACTGTCAAGATGAAGATCCTCGGACTTGCAGCAGCCTCGCTGGCCCTGTTCACAGCTCCGACGGTCGCACAGACAAACTTGCACTCTATCAACAGTCGACAGATCGGTACCAACGTCGACGTCCGCATCGCTATCCCGAACACGGCAGTCTTGGGCACCGAGTTCCCCATGATGATACGATTCATTGCTTCCCGTGAGACTGGCTGGGCCGGTATGGCCTTTGGCGGCCGGATGGTCGACAACCCACTGGTGGTCGCCTACTCGGATGGGGGAAACGGTGTCACTTTCAGCAGCCGCTGGGCTTCGTAAGTATCTTTCCAGAAAATGAAAGGGCCAGGAGGACAGACTGGTGGACTATGGCTGATTCTTGGCTTCCCTTGTTGCAACCTTTTACAAATCTACAGCAGAAAGTCCCAACCAGAGGCCTACCCCGGCGCTATATACCGAGTCCACAACTCGTCCAACACAAACGCCACACACTGGACCGCTGAAGCGGTATGCTGGGGCTGCACCGTCTGGCAGGGCGGTGCCCTTGACCCTGTGGATGCCGGGGTCGGATGGGCCTTTTCGGATCTGCCGGTTGATCAGCCGTCGAGCAACACGAGTGCCATCCGCATGCACGACGTGACGCACATTGCCCACTTCGATCCGATTGAGGCCATGATTCCCGACTTCTATGACCTCTATCCGTGGGCTGCGCAACCCGGTAGTGAGGCTGTTGTCGAGGCTTCCTAAGGGCGTAGTATACAGTCTGCAAGATGATTCTACTTTGGTTTTGGGGATAGAGGTGGCATCCTTTGTTGGTGGGTGGGTTCTTTTCTTGGGTACGGTGTTTTCATAGAGCTACAGGTACTATACGTGGTAATGATAGGAGGGTTTTGGGTCTGCTGAAGGTCAGGTTTGCTTGATTTGGGCCCTACCAAAAGAGCTGCTCCTTCTCCATTCTTAATATCTACTGACAGTAAGACTTGCTGTTGTGTTATTTTATGATGAATGTCTTGCCTTCAATAGTTCCGCTCCTTGCAAGATGCTCTTGCCAATACTATCCTTCGATTATGGTCCGCGTCATCATACCTTCTCTTGATAGTGCTCCAAGACTGGGCGGTCGAACTTTACTGTGGTGATTGCAAAGACTTGGAACGACCCCTTTATATCTCTCGCTCGTGCATGTCGCCCCCATTTGGCTCTCCTCATTCACCACAACATTCTGAATCTGCATCTTGACTTTTTTCTTGGAAGATCTCGCTTGAACCAGTTTGCTTAGCAGCAGCTCTACAACAGCTCTAAATCAACCCCTTATACTTCTCAATTCGCCATGAAGGCTCACGTCTTTTGTCTCGCCTTTGCCATGGGCGTCCTCGCTCAGCCCCCAGTCCCCATGAATGAAGGACCCCAAGATGCACAGCCAACGTCTGTTGAGTCTCCAGTCATCACCGCCAGCCCTGAGGTGCCGGAAGGTGGATTCCCCGTCTTTGGTCCCGGCCCGGTTGACTTTACCGCCGAGGTGGCCTCAACGCAGCAGGTGACTGCCACGGACTCGACGCTGCCGACCGCCACGGAGTCTGGCTTGGCGGCAGGGTCCTTTGAGCCGGAGCCTAAGGAGCTCTTCACCATCAGGGTTGATCCTAATCACAGGAGACTCGTTACAGAAGAAGAGAAGTGGCACTACAAACAGGTATGCTACTAGTAGTCCATCACCACTGATTCAGGCTGTTGAGAACAGCTTGGATGGTTTGACTAACTTTGGCATCCGTCCCATTGCGTCAATAGATTGGCACCTCCTACATGGATATCACCAATGTCAAGAATCTCGACAGCAGCTCAGCGTCCCGCAAAGAGGAGCGTACGCTCACGGCGCTGCCCACAACGGTCTCGCATCTACGCATCGTAGACAAGATGGCTCGCTATCTCAGCAAGGGCGTCATGCAGACCAACATTGATATTCTGTCTTCTTTCACCAACAGGTTCTACAACTCGGAGCATGGCCAGAGGTCTTCAGAGTGGCTGCTCACTCAGGCTGACCGTATCGTTCGGGCGAGCGGTGCCGACAACATCACGGTCAAGTCGGTGCCTCATCCATTTGCACAAAAGAGCATCATTGTCACCATTCCAGGCATGACGAGCCGCACTGTCATCCTAGGTGCTCACCAAGACTCGATCAACATGACTGACAAGGTGGCTGGCAGAGCCCCAGGAGCCGGTCAGTAAGCCTTGATATCTCTTTCCCTCTTGCATTTGCTGAACAATAATTACAGACGACAATGCCTCGGGTTCCGTTGCCATCCTTGAGGCGCTTCGCATCCTTCTCACCAACGATGCCATCACCACTGGAGATGCACCGAATACAGTTGAGTTCCATTGGTATGCTGGAGAGGAGGCTGGGCTGCTTGGCAGCCTCGACATCTTCCAAAGTTATCTCATGGACAACCGCGACGTCAGAGCCATGCTCAACATTGACACGATTGGGGCCGCAAAGAAACCTGGCCAAGGTATGTGCCGAATCTTTTGTATTTGAATTTCATTGAGCTGACCAAATTTGACTTTGAACAGACAAGCCTGCTACCATCGGTGTCGGTGTGGACTATACCGGCAGCAGTTCTGCCTTGGCTGACTATGTCAAGCTGCTCATCTCGAATGTGAGAATCCATTGCACAGTAATGCATCCATGCTGGTTTGAGTACAAAGACTAACGGCTGCTAAACTTATTTGTTTCTAGTACACTACTGCAACTCCTTCATCCGTCGGATGTGGGTTTGGGTGCTCGGATCATACTGCTGCTCTATGGGCTGGATACCCTGCTGTGATGGTCTCCAAGGCATCACTAGAGGGCGCCAACCCGTTGCTGCACACGGCACTCGACAATCTGACTACTGTGGATATGGATAGCGTTCTGGAGCATGCTCGGCTTGCTCTGGCATTTGCCTATGAAATGGGCATGCACGATTTTGACAGGGATGGTGGAAGCTTTGAGAAACAGGAGCCGGAGGCCACACCAGAGACACAGCCGGATTCTGACCCCTCTGATGCCGATCCCTCTTCGGATTCAGAAGCCTCAGAGACACAGACAGATGATGAGCCCTCTTCAGGTGCAGAACCCTCAACGGAGGCTGTGCCTGAACCGGAGGCCACTTCTCAGGAAGACTCAGAGCCCTCGTCAGATGCTGAGTCCTCTACAGACGCTGAGCCTGAACGGGAGACAACACCGGATACACAAGCTGATTCGGCAGCCTCATCGGATGCTGAGCCCGAGAAGGAATCAGCCGAAGCTACAGAATCCGATTCTGCTACGTCTTCAGAGTCTGGCTCGCAATCGGAGCCTGCTCCTTCGCCAGAGAGTACAATGATTTCAGAATCAGAGCTAGAGAACGCGGAAGAGGCAAGCAACCGAGCCGATCAAGATGGGCAGTGATATTCTTTGTGTGAAGAGCCACGACGGGGCTAGTAGTTAGACATAGTACTTGAGGTCACTGACGATAGTGGCACAGAGTGTGTGAGGACTAGTTCAAAGGGCTTTAAATAGTAGATAGTAGAGGCAAACTGTAATTTGTTTCTCCCCTGTTGATACTTCCGTGGTCGAATGAATGCCAAAGACGAACATTTTTTATCTTTGTCTTGGTTTCTCTCGCCTCAACCATCAGTTTACACTTGCTTCAATGATAGTAGTGATACATCCGAGGTGCTTCAGCGTTGTGGTGGTGGAGTTTCCCATGCGACCTCAAGAGTAATGGCTGATCCACATCGGACAAACTCGTCAAGGGTTTTTGCCGAACTTAGTCGTACCGGAGGCAGGCTGCCAGTGCTGATGCTGATGGCCTTGCCAGAATCCATTAAGACATCGAGCATGCGGTTCAGCTCGTCCCGCGAGCAAGTGATGACGTAGAAGAGGGCGCGGCCGTCGCCGAGGGTGTCGTCGACGACGGTTAGCTGAACAGAGACGTCTAGGGGGATGGCCGCTTTTCTGTGGCCGCTGGCGACGGCGTGGAGAGAGCCGCCGCATCGACTGGCGTGAATGAAGGGGCTGCATCGCTTGAGGAACCCGAGGAGATGGTCAAAGTTGACGTACGAGGGGTTACCGTCGTGCGAGGAGCCGCCGTTGGAGGTTACTCGGCTGGATTTGCTTCCGCTGCTACTGCTGCCACTACCGCTGCCACTGCCGCTGCGATCATCATCATTGTTGCTGCCTTTGTCTTTGCCGCCGTAACAGGATGGATGGCCGGAGCTTTGGCCGCGACGGTGGTGGTCTGAATTGGAGGGTGCGGCCCCCGAGTTGCTGCCGGTAGTGGTCCGGGCCTTTGATGAGGACTTGCGTCGGGAATGGTTGCTTCCTGGGAAGAAGAAGCGGTGCATGACTACTGAAACTGGTGGTTTGATTATGGGAAGTGGAAGTGAAGCGAAGTTGGCATGCTGCTGCCTTTGACTTGGACCTTACCTCTCTTTGGCTGTGTGGGACTCTGGCGGCTTGACCTCGTTTTTTATACTCCTCACCTAGACGACTAAAAATGAACAATTGACTGTTCATGCTGGTATTTGCTTGATAGGTACCTGGTTTGTATTTTGAAATCAGGAATGAATGTGAGATGATTGATATGGCCAAAAGACATTGTAGACGCTTGACTTGGGAGGAGACAAAAGTAGTGTGACAACAAAGCCACCAAATGATTCTTTTTTCGCATAGATGACAGCCATCCTGAGTGACTGTGAATTATCGCATGGAGCAGACCATGTGGAAATTTACAAATGTCAAAGCCTGGAATGGGTCCTATCGAATGAAAATATTTGTGTGGTAGAACTTGGTGTTGTAGTGAAAAGGGATGCGAGAGACTTCGTGGTAATAATGGAACCTAGCTCTCCCCAGGGTTAGGGTCAGATCCCAGCGAGACCCATGGCGTCATCGTAGTTGATTGGTGCTCGGTCGGTTTTGCTGATTGTCGTAACTCCGAACCACAACACCTCACTTCAGCTTGGCTTGTCTATCCGCTTTTGTTTGCTCCCTTGGAAAGGCTACCATTGACCAAAATTGCTGTAAAAAAGAAGCTTAGCAGCAGCCCAATCATACTTTGACACCCTGAACAAAAAAAAAAAAGACAAACCATGGAGCGACCTAAAACCCCAACGTCGGCCTCCAACTCCCGCCGGCCGCCGTCCCCACCTACGCCGGAGGTGACCCGTCGCATTGTACGTCCGCCCTCCCCCTTCCTTTCACGTCGGGATCGCGCGATATAAAAGCACTATACTAACACTGCTCGCCCCCAGGAAGAAAACAGACTGAGGGCAAAGGCGATCCGCGACCAGCACGAGACCGCCGCCCGCGCCGCCGGTACCCACGTCTCCCCGCACAAGACGGGCTCGGGCTTCGTGGCGACGGACCAGGTCCACGTCGTCGGCGCCGGTGCGGCTGGCAATGGCGGCCGGAAGAGGCCCTTTAGCGCCGTCTCGAGCGGCGGCAACC
>JARHUK010001288.1:2637-13931 GCA_031001725.1 Pseudopyricularia javanii | reverse complement strand
ACGAAGCGCCCCTCCGGCCGGCCAAGAAGTTCTCGCGCTTCGTCGGCTACAACCTCAGCGCCATGACGGATACAAAGGGCGGCTTCCTGGCGCTGGAGGACGACCCGCACAACCACGCGCTAAACTCGGGGTCGCGGGCTGCTGCTGCGGCTGCCAAAGGCGGTTCCGAGGACGCCGAGAGGCCGGCGCACATGACCGCCGCCGAGTGGGAGCGCAAGCAACTCCTGCGCAAGCTGCAGCGGCAAAAGGCCGGGCCGTTCGAGCCGGGGATGAGCTCGCTCGGCGGGCCTGCAAAGGAGCGCAAGAAGTGCCGCGAGTGTGGGAGCCCCGAGATCGACTTTGTGTGGGACGAGGTCTTTGCGGTGGCCGTCTGCGGCGCGTGCAAGGAGAGGTTTCCGGAGAAGTATAGTCTCTTGACAAAGACTGAATGCAAGCAGGACTATCTGCTGACAGATCGTGAGTTTTTTTTCTTTTTTTTACCCTTTCAGCCATGTCGTCGTCCCCTTGAATGCAAACGTGGCGGGAGTGAACTCTTTGTGGAAACCCTCAACTAACCCCTCTTGCCAGCCGAATTGCGCGACGCGGAACTCCTTCCACACCTCAACAAGCCCAACCCCCACAAGTCACACTGGCACGACATGATGCTCTTCCTCAGGTGCCAGGTGGAGGAGTACGCGCTCGGCCCAAAGAAGTGGGGTTCCGCAGAGGCGCTGGACGCCGAGTTCGAGCGGCGCGAGACGGACAAGAGGCGCCGCAAGGAGACGCAGTTCAAGGAGAAGCTGGCGGACCTGAAGCGCAGGACGCGCACGGACGCGTACAGGCGCGAGAACACAAAGGCCGGCCTGAGGGACGCCGGCGGGACGAGGGCCCGGCGCTTCGGCGACAAGATCGGGGACGGGGGCGAGCATGTTCACGAGTGGGGCAGGGCCGTCGAGAACGAGGAGGGCATGTCGGTCAAGACTTGCGTCGAGTGCGGCATGGAGGTTGAGGAACTTGAGCTGTGAGAAACAAAGGCTGGTGCCCGAGCTTAATGTGAGCTAATAGGGTTGAAAGGCAATGTGAAAGTGACTAAAACAATTTGTTGTACAGAGGATGCCTTGCTCTATTTATCTGCGCTCGCGTAGAACGTCTTGTCCAACCCGTTCCGTCCCGATTAGTTCCCCAGTATGCCCGTCATCGCCATCATGGCCCCACGTGCAATACCATGCACCCCCCAAGTTTTGCAAAGGTAGATATTTAGTCAGATCATCGATCTGGGTTTACTCCTCCTTGGCGCCGCCGCGACCGGCGCGCTCGGCGGCCTCGACGGCCTTCTTGTCGCTCTGGGCGGGGCCGCTCTGGAGGCCGCTCATCAGGCCGCCGGCGGCCTTGAAGGGCCGCTTGAGGTCGCCGGACGCGGGCTGGCCAAAGATGTAGATCTTGGCGAGGTTGGACTCGAAGGCGCCCTTGAGCGGGATGATGGACTGGATCAGGAGCGGGTTGGTGTACTTCATGTAGAGGTGCATGAATGCCATCATGCCGACGCCCATGGCCTGCGAGCGGAGGGCGGTCTTGAGCTGGCCCATGTCGTAGGCGTGGATGGTGGTGGTGACGAGCTTGGGCTCCTCGGATGAGCCCATCGGCGCGGGCTCGACGTACTTGAGCGTGGTCAGGTCTGTGGAAGGGGGAGGTGGGCAGTATGTTAGTATCTTTTATAGGGTACGGTCTGTTGGCCTCCCCGCCCGTTCGGATTGGGCCGTCTGTCGCATCCGATACGGGTGGCCGGGATGTCTCGGGAAGAGGGGAATGCAGGGGGGCAGGCGTACCCTTCTTCTTGTTGATGACCGACATGATGTACAGGCTAATGCCCAGGATGATGAGGTTGCTCAAGATGTAGCCGGCGCGGGCCATGTTGAGGACGTTGGGGTCCTCGAACGGGATCTTCTTGGCTACCTGGACCATGCCCAGGACGATCACCATATTCGTTCTGTGCGACGCGGGGGGTTGCAATGGCATGTCAGTATTACATTTCTTTTATATATTCGCACCTGCAAGCGAGACGCCTATCCCGCCAAAGGCGGCCCGGCCCCCTGAGGGGCTTTGCGCGCGTGCGCGTGGAAAACGATACCAAGTGCGGGCGGGGTGGTCGACTTGGTAAGGGGGGTGAATGGACATACATTTGCGGACTGAGACCCATCTTGACGGATTTGTGTCTTGAGAAAGACGTATATGAAGTGTTCCGATAATAAGGCGGCTGCTTTGCGAGTTTGAAGATGGGGTGGCCGGCGCAAATTGGGGGTGGGAGGGTGTATTGTGAAATGGTTCAGGTCTGTGGATTTTTTGAAGGTTACGTGGAAGTACACAGTTGTCGGGCTTGGCAGCCTGACCCTGACCCTGACCCTGACCCGCAGCAATTAGACGGATAACAATGCAATGCGGTTGCCCGCACCTTTGGAATTGGGGAAAAGTAGATGTGGCGTAGCCGAGGTGGCGCAGAACTCTGGGGAAGCCAGCCGAGCCAGAGCATTGGTCATTAATGGGCGTTGTGCACGTGACTGGGATATTTCCCCATCTCGTGAGGCGAGGAAAAGCATCTCAATCATCCAAAAGATCATGCATATTCCGTAGATTCTACCATCAAACTAGCAGGATAAAGAACTACTGTAGAAGCCTCTGACTGTTTTTTTCTCATTTTGTTTTGATTGCATTTCAAGAGCTAAGGCTGGATGGACAATATGCAGCCTGTTAGGACTACTAATCTCAGTCACGTGCTTATTTAAGTGCCCGCACAGTCAAATGTGGGTCCAATCTATCCATGCTGGACCAATCAGCAGCTGTATAGTGTGATCGCAGACAACGCGGCGCGAAGGCCCAGCGTGCGCCGTCGGGCTCAGAGACCAACAGAAGGTGAAAAAAATAGCCCAGCTTTTTCAGGGTGATGTGGATGGCCACGGACACTTGTTGCAGAGTGACCTGGCCTCGCTTTGACTTTGACGCGACGGGAGTGGCCGATGCTCTCAAAGCCATCAGGGCGGACGTTTTTTTTTTATTTATTTGATTTTATTTTATTCTTTTTGTTTCGACTCCAATTTTAGCTAGTCGTTCCATCCAATACCCATACTGCTAGGTACACTTTTGACCAGGAAGGACACATCGACGACAACGTCAAGTTTAACTTGGTCACATCTAATTCTCGTCCCGACAGAACAACCTGATCAGTTCGGATCAGGCCAAATCATCCAGGATAGACAAGACAAACAACAGATCCATCACAACAGACACTCATTGGCGCTCCCCTCCACAAATCCCGGCTCTTGGGCGGGTCTCGCAAGTCCTTTTCTATCCAAAGGTCTGTGCTGGCCCTATTTCCATCCTGGCGGAGAGGGCTTTCAAAGGTGCCTGTGCCTGTGCCTGTGCCTGTCCACCTCCTCCTTGCCACATCCTCTTGCGACATCCCGCCAAACCGCTGCGCTTCACTTGTGCATGCCTGCACATCGACCTTTGGAGCTCTCATTAATCTACGAACCGCTGCGACCAGACCTGGCGCGTTCCATCGCCTGCTTTACGCACGCACACTTACTCGTAATCCACCGACGCGGCACGACACGGTACGGCACACACACGGCACACGGCGCAACACGGCATATGCGATCGGAGCTGCATCCCTTGCTGTGGGCTGCACCAGAGCACCATCACGGCGCTGATCATCCCATCGACGACCTCGGTCACCGAAAAACACTCTCTACGCGCCCCTCGCCTGTCGAACCCGTCCGGCGTAGCGCCTCACTCACTCGCTTCCTGGCCCGACCCCGTAGTTGATGGGCACGAACCCACGCAACGGCGCAACGCAGGGTCAAGGAGCCGGTGCCATGTCGGGCATGATGCAGCCCAACCAGGCTGGTGGCCCTCCTGCCACCGAGTACACGCTGCAAGGTGAGTCCTCGTCCCCGGTTGACTTCCCGCTCTACCAGCGACGGACAAATTGACCGACGTGCATCGCCGATACTTCTCCAGGTGTTATGCGCTTTCTCCAAACGGAGTGGCACAGACACGAACGCGACCGCAACGCCTGGGAAATTGAGAAGCAGGAGATGAAGAGCAGGATAGCGTCCCTCGAGGGCGCAGCACGGAGGTCGGACGCCACCCAAAAGGCCCTGAAGAAATACGTCGCGATTCTGGAACAAAAGGTCAAGCAGCAGGCTGCGAAGCTCAAGGGCGAAGATGACGCCGAATCCGGTGCCAGGATGGCCTCGGAATCAGAACAGCGCGAGGCTCTGCTCAAGGCGCAACTTGAAAGTGCGCTCCACCCCTCCTCCATGTCTCGAGGGGCGTCCTCGACCATATACCGTTAACGGGCAGCTAACCTGGACCGTTATATTGCGCAGAAACTGCTCATGGGCGTGCAGCAAACCAGAACAACGAGTTCCTCTCCGAGACCAATATGAACCGGTCCGAACTGAAACGGTTCCTCGATCTGTGCCAGGCCGAGTTCACATATCTCATGATTACGCCCGCTAACCCTATTCCGCCCCGAGAATCGCCGCCGCCGCCAATGCTGGATGAACTACCTCAGGAGCCGGGCTCGTTCGGTCTTCCTCCGGGGCAGCAGGTTCTTGAGCAGCAATCTTACTCTAATCAACCCCTCCGCCAAACACAAGATCACGTCCGTGAGGTGAACCCCAGGCATGCACCCTCCCTCATCCCCAACCACCATGCGCCGCCTCCTATGCAGCCGCCCGTTCCAACTGGCGCATTTGCCAAGAGCACCGAGATGCAGCCAGCGCCCATAGCTCGCTCCAGCGCCGAGATGCAACCGTTGTTTGGTGGTGCTGCTCAAGAGTGGCCGCCCGCGAACACCCCGCCCCCAAACCGACCCCCTGAGCAAGGCTTGGCAGATGTTGACGTCAACTCCAAGCCACCCGCGCGACAGTCAGATTCTAGCCTGGAAAATGCCGAAAAGAGGTTTGGTGAGGGCGATGGCGGTTGGGATTTCAGTGAGGCTTCATTTGCAGAGCCTGCCTCCCAACCGCAGCCCCAAGCACAACATGTTCCCCCTACTTCAACCCGACCGGACACGGACGTGTTCCCCAACGCCGAAAGCATCCCGAAATCGCCCAATCGTGGGCCCAATGCGCACCGAAGGAAGAGTAGTATGACGAGAAGGAGAAGCGCGGACCATGAGCTCTCGCTCAACGCCTTGACCCAAAAGGCAGAGACTGGAAGCTTCAAGCTGCGGTTTGGACTACGTGGACACCTGAACACTGTCAGGACTGTCATATTTTCCGGAGGTGGTAGCCCAGGTGAACCAGAGATTTGCACCGCTGGCGACGACGGCCTGATCAAGCGTTTCCACATACCGCGCCTCCCTCACACGGTCAACGGCGGAGCATCCGATCTTGACGTGCAGGCCGACTTCACACATCGTGGCCACAACGGGGCTGTCCTGTCTCTCGCAGCATGGTCGCCTTCGCCCAACTTCTCTACCGGCGGTCGGGCTCAGGGCGATGGCTGGATCTTCTCGGGCGGCCAAGACTCCATGATCCGCGTCTGGGAGCGAGGCCGAGTTGACCCCAAGGCCAGCTTGGACGGCCACACGGACGCTGTCTGGGCACTGTGTGTACTTCCTGCAACACTGGGCGCGATCTTCGGAATCGCCAACCCGTACGGCAGTCCTGACAGGATTCTACTTGCATCCGGTGCTGCAGACGGCACGGTCCGTCTATGGGCAGTCAGTGCACCACCTCAGCTCACCTCTCCCCAGCCACCTCCCCCAGGCCGCAGAGCTGGAGGCGGCAGTGGGCGTGTCCGTGGCAACTCGATGAGCAGCGGTTCTGCGTTCCCATCATCACCGCAGCCCTCTATTGCGACCAACAGCCCCTTCCATTACTCACTGATCCACACCATCACAAAGGCCGATAGCCCCAACGTGAGCCCGACATGCATCACCACTTTGAGCCGTAATGGAGAGGCATTTGTGGTGAGCTACTCTGACGCGTCGATTGTCGTATACGATACCCGCACCGGTGAGGAGATTGGCTGCATGGCGAGCCTCGAGACCTACGACGGTACGCCCAAGACCAGCGTCAACGCCGTAGTGGCTACAACCGTCGGCTTGGACCAGCCGCAGGCGGGCGAAGACGAGAGCACCCACGGCAGCGGAAGCCGGCCAGGCAGCAGCAGTGGTGGGCCGACGGGTGGTAGCCGGTCCATGGCCGGCTCTGGGGTTGAGGGCGTCATAATTTCGGGGCATGAGGATCAGTTCGTTCGATTCTTTGATGCCAACAGCGGTATGTTTCAGTCTGCCTTGGGCGTTACCCCCTACAGGTTCGTCACAGACACTAACTTCATCTAGGCCAATGTACATACAACATGCTCGCGCATCCGGCCGCTATATCGAGCCTGTCACTTAGCCCCAATGGCCAGGAACTTGTTAGCGCAGGTCACGATGCATCGCTACGCTTTTGGAGCTTGGAGAAGCGTTCCTGCACGCAGGAAATCACTAGTCACCGGATCATGCGCGGCGAGGGAGTTTGCGACGTCGTTTGGAGCTCAGACGGCAAATGGGTCGTCAGCGGAGGCGGCGATGGCGTAGTCAAGGTCTTTGCGCGATAGGGAGGGCGCGGACCTGTGAAGCGTCATGAGGACGCGAGATATGAGGATCTCAATCCCACGGACCACAGCGACGGTGTTGCTATCGGTACAAGGGAGACTAGGAAGGGGAAAGAGGTTGCGCTGAAGGAGGTCGGGGCAGCTGGGAAGAATGGAAACGGTAGCAGCGGGCGATGGTTTGCAAAGCTGAGCACAGCGGCAAGGACGCAAATCGAGTCCAAGGCCGTACTTGTGGGCTCCTCGGTCGGATCCTTGAGGCAGCGGAGAGTCGCTGCGCTCCCCCGTCCGGACCTCGACTTCTTGGACCTGGAGAAGACACTGAGCGCGCTGACAGCCACGGCGCGCGAGCTCAGCTCAAGCACAAGCACCTACTCGCAGTTCCCGAACTTCGACGACCCTGCCTCCGCTGTGCCTAGGTCGATGCTGGCCGCCGGTTCCGACTTTAACCTGCGCCAAGCCCTGCTGGAACCCCCCGACGAGGAGGAGGACGATGTCGAGGAATAGGATGGCGGACAAGGAGACTTGATAGGTGGTGTTAATGATGACGAGTAATTCGACGCGATCCCGAGGTCCCCATTGTTCTTTTTTTTTTCTTGTCCATTTTTTCTTGATTCTCTCGTCCAGCGTTGGTACATTTTCGACGTTTGCATACTAAATTTTTCCTTTCACTTTTTGATTCGACTTCGCTGGTCAGTGAGGCTCTCAGGTCTCATTAGTCTCAGCCATGGTGTTTGTGTGCTCTTGCGCCTGGTTTTACAGAGGCACCGGCCGGTAGTGTGTGCCAGTTTCGTTACCAGATGCTGTCCAAGATAGAGACGGGCCTTTCTTGGACCTTGGCCTTTTTCTTCCACGAAAGTAGCATTGTACTATATCAATACCATAAAGACACAAAGCATTCGGCATGGGAGACACCTCAGAACTTGATGCTAGGACCAAGTGTTCTTATATTGGCTTTCAATTGCAAAGCTATAGAAAAGAATACAGATCAATGAAAGGTAATAAAGGAGGCGTATAACAAATCCACCGTCTCCCATAACTCTACTTAAATGGAAAAAAGCCCTCTCTATAGGCGTACTCATCTTGTTGTGAGAGATAAGGCTCCGCAAACGGGTCTGCTCCATCGGGCTGTACCATGACTGCATCCTCGCCACCAGGTTGTTCCATGGCAGCTTCACGGTCCCAATTCGCCAGGTCGCGCGTTATGTCGTGATATCCTCCATATCCATTAGTATCCGAAGCCCCGACGGCACTCTTCGGTCCGGGTCCGTGCGAGCGACCGCCAGCCTCAAAGACGCCGCCCCCAGTGTTTGCGACTTCGGGAGTAGGACAAGGCATGAGCGGCGCTGCCACCCCATCACACCCGGCCGCCGCTCGCTCAACCTCTTCTAAGCTCCTCCGGTTCGAGATCCTGGTGGAGGGGGAGGATGGATTGGTCGAGGCCGACAGAAGGGACGGAGTGCCCATTAACGGTGTATTGGTGTTCCCCAGATAGCCAGCTGGAGGGTTTAAGCCCCCTGGGTACGGCCCGTCGCGCGTCATCAGACTGTGCGGGTTGTGGGCGGGCGTGACCGGCGTTGCGAATCCATTAAGCACGGTCATGTTTCCAGGCTCCCCTGGATTCTGCTTTGTCGGAGTCAAGGTCGAGGTGGAGGATGATGTTGGGGTTTTTGGGGTCGACAGAGATGGCTTCGTGTAGGTGGGTGGCCTGGGGGCCAGAGATGGTCTAGTGCGCAGTGGTGTCCTGGCGATAATCTGCGCACTCGAGTTGGGGCAGCCAAATTCTTCAGGATTCAAACTTGCCGAGTACTGGCTTTGGTGTATCGTCGAAGCTGATAATTGATCATCGTGAGTCCCTGTAAATATCGAGAGCCGCTGTCTCGGCTGTGTGATACCGGGTGGCATGCTGCCAAGGTTATGGGCCGGCTGGATCGGATGATGGGGATTGTTGGCTGGAAGCACCTGTGTATCCTTCGCCCGCCTTTTCGCTCCCCTAGCCTTTGGCTCATCAGGGGAACTTTCCGGGCTAGAATAGTCTGTAATCCCTTTCAACCCAGGGCTATCATTGTCCGGAATCCTCTCCGAGACCTGGAGAGTTTCGCTAATGTATACCTGACATGTTATGTTTGCTCGCTTCGCACTCTCGTCAGAACACCCGCCCGAACAACTCAGCTGAGCGAGGCAGTCTTGCAGTCTTGCCTGTAGGTCTTGTTGGCTTCTAAACATTTCTGCAACCTCAGCTAGCTCGACAGGGGGTTGGAAGTCTGGAAGCAAATTAGCCCATGCAAGTCATCCGGAATGCAAGTGGCTCGTGCCAAACGAGAACGTATGAGCGCTTACCTTGACTTGGTATCGAAGAGTCCTGGGGAAATAGTGTGCGCCAGAGAGTATCCCAGTTGACAACCTTCCTATTGTTGGCCCTAGAGGACAACAACTTACTGATTTCGCGCGAGATGCCGTCCTCAGGATCTGCGAGAGGAGTCTCGACTACAGACTGACACATCTTGGAAATATCGACATTTGCGTGCTGCTCTAGCCGCGCACTACTTCCCATGTCTTCTTTGCACCGCCTGCAGATATGACCGGATCTCTCCAGCTTGTGGAACACTTTGATATGGCGTCTGCACGAGCAACTGTTAGACAGAAATCTCAAGTCTCTGCGACAGGGCCAACGAACAAGGTGTCTGTCTTGTTGACCTTGATGAATCAGGGAAGCATACTTAAGCAAGGGAATGTTGGCAAAGTGTTGTTGCGCGCAAACGGGCTTGCTTCTAATGTTGAATCTCACAGGATTTCGCTTCCTGAAAGGGCAGCTGAGCTTGTTCTTGGTGTCTTTTGGGTGAGGGTAATTGTCTTGCGGCCCAGCCCCAAAGCTGCCGTTGTCCTTGTCGCCATTGCCGTCGTCATCGGAGTATTCTTCTTCGTCCGAGTCAACAGGCTTGCCCTTTCTCTTTCGACTAGCTGAGTCCTGTTTTGAGGACACCTCCGAGTATGGGTCATAATATTGGGAACTCCCATGAGTCGTTCCGTCATGGTCTGTAGGCTCGCCTGCTTCCGAGAGATGGTAGAGACTTTCCTGTATCATGTTCATGATTTTCTCAGTGTAGCAGACAGCAGCGGCCTTTAGGGGCTTTTCAAGAACCTCGAGTACAGCCGTCGGGGAGTTCTGAATAGTGATATTGTGAACTGCTTGACAGATGATGTCGTAGTGAACGTCTGCATAGTCTTCGAGTAACGCACGCTCTATGGGTAGTATTGATCCTCCCAGCTGCTGCGACTTCGACAGAGGTGTCGATCGTCGGCGAGAGCTTGTAGTTATTGACGCAGGAGGTTTAGTCGCTGACAGCAGCGTATCATAAGAAGTGGCGAGAGGGGATCCGTGTGCCGGCCTTTGAGGTTTTGGAGATAAGATATTCCTTGACTGACTTTCCATACCGGACCGGCACACTTCGACTAGGGGGCTTTTGGTAAGTGGAAAGGTTCTTGCGTGAGCATGAAGGCGCATCGGACCGTCTATTGTTATGGTCCTTATGGGGACGGAGAACGTATGATGCACTTCGATTTCGTTGCCATTGCCCGTGGATCTGTCTAGCAACCGTTCGCTAGTGTTTGTTCGGGAAGGGCTGGGGCTTGTGGTGTAAGAAGTCATGCTGCTGTGGAGGTTGTTGTGGAAGTATTGTGAGGTAGGGGTTGGCGGAGCCGTGTCCGTACTTATGGAACCGACGCTATCAGACATTCCATTGTAGCAGGTGGATGTAGACATAGCAGGAGGATCAGAAGACTTGTCCTGTAGGTTCGATGAATCGGTTCGGTTGGGGGAAGCATGTTCATTCCAGCCGTCAGACAGTTCTTCCAGCTCTGCTTTTATGCCAATAGGAACAGTGGAGTCTGCCTTGTGCCTTGGCTGCAAGCTAGCAAGTTGACTCGATGACACCTGTTTCTTCCTCTGCTGTTTCGCCATCTCAGAGGGTACCGAGCAGTTGTGGTCGGTCAAGAAGTTGAACACGCGGCCCAGTCCTTCAGCTTTTATGGGACTAATCAGGCGACCATATCCGGCCTCATTTCCTTGGTTCGGCATCATTCCGAGGTCGTTGTGGTGGCTCAGCCTTCACGGCAGGTTCTTGATAGTAGACGTTTCGTAGCTAGGTAGATTGTTAGGCTGGCAAAGATGAGCACAGCTGTAGGCCGCCAAGAACGTACGCAGGGTGCAAAAACAAAAGTAGAACAACGTCAGCTGATTCTTCAAGCTGACCTCGAAATAGATGGCTCAAAAGTGAAAGCGAGAAAGCGAAAGAAAAAAGAGGAGCGGAAACAACGCGCGCTAAAAATGAAAAGCCACCGAATCGTATCTTTCGACAGGTCTGGAGAATGGTTCGCATCTCGTTCGCCTACCCAAACGGCGTTATGCTCTACGGTACGCCTCCTGCACGGCAATGCCTTTCGGTGGTGCTGGTACGGCACGTACTTTGTTTTCAATGGTCAATTGTCCAACAAGAGGATGTGTTGATGCAACTCCGCCAGAATAGCCACGAGGGCATGTGGGGGGCTAGCACTCGTCGTGATAGGTTTAATCTTCGGAGTCTGGGCTTCACATCGCATGGGCGTTGCCTTGCCTAGTAAAAGCAAGAGGCAGTCCCGAACAGAATCATAAGCGGGAGGCACACGAGAACTATCTCATAGGCGGCCTCCTGCGATCTCCAGCAAATCAA
>JARHUK010001285.1:0-18355 GCA_031001725.1 Pseudopyricularia javanii | reverse complement strand
CTCCCTTCCCTGCCCCAAGCACTGTACAAGAGTCAGCCTCAGCTTCCCCTGTCTCCCACTGCTACCCTGAAAAAAAGGCTGTCAAAACCCAGGCCAAGAATGCCATGCAAGCCACCACACCTTGACGCTACCGGTGGACCCCCGGGCCCAGCTCCACCAGATCGACATGACAAGGGATCACATATAACGTACTGTATTAATGTGTCCAAGGGAAAGGACCTAGCTGGACCGGGGCTTTAATGCTCTAGCTTGCAGCAAGCGGCTGCGTGGTTGCCTGGTTCTAGTCGCCGTCTAATTATTTCCTTCCCATACCTGGCTGGCACTGCAATCCTTTTGCTGTGGAGAGCCATATCATACCATGGTCACGTAGCTTCAACCCAGACTCTGGTACAAGCGGATCTGGTCTTTATTGGCCCGTGACGAAACGCCAGCACCTTTGTCTACCCTTACTTTGGCTCTCATGGCTCCGGGCCCATCATCGTATAACTCGGCCCGTTCCCCCTCGGCTTGCCTTCCCCTCCAACTCTCCCCGTACCGCCCTCCCAACAAATTAACAGAACGTATCTGTCAAACCATATTCAAGCTCCCCCTCTGCCTTGCCGTCTAAAACCATGTCGCCTTCACATGACACCTGGCTGGAGCCTCCCCAGGAGCACAGCTCTTACACCAGAAGATCCTCTTCTTGCTCAAGCTCCGCAGATTCCATCTTCAGCCGCCCCGACTCGCCCGAGTCCGACTCCAACGATGACGACACAATGCTTGACCTTGTAGAGGCGCTCCCGGCCTCCAAGCCCTCCAGGCCAGCTCTCGCCCTAGACGTCTCTCCAGAAACACTCCAAGGTGCCGTCGGGGGCCTTCGTATTGGTGCACCACAGTTTGGGCGCCGCTCGCCATTACGCAGGAGCAACCACCACCAACAGCGACAACATCACCAGCAGCAGCAACAGCAGCAGCAGCAGCAACACCCCCGAGGCTGGCCAGACGCATCCCGGACCCTCCCCTCACCAGCACCCAGCACCCCCGGCACCCCGAGCAGCGGCGGCGGGGCGGCGCGCAGCGAGGCGCTAGAGGAGTACCTCTCGAGCCTCCCGCGACTGGGATCCCTCGAGTCCGAGGTCTACGAGCTGGACCGCGACACCGTCATCAAGATGGGCGACGACATGCTCCTACACGAGGCCGGCATCCTCCGCTTCGTGGCCGAGAACACGTCGGTCCCCGTGCCGCGTGTGCTGGGCTACGGCCGCGTCCCGGGGACCTGCGACCAGGCCTACATGTTCATGGACCGCATCGCCGGCGAGCCCCTGTCAGACGTTTGGGACGGCATGGATGGGCCGGCGCGAGAGAGCGTCGTCGGCCAGCTGCGCGACGCCTACCGCGAGCTGCGCGGGCACACACACAACACCGTCTGCTCCGTGCTAGCTCGCGATGTTGGCAGCAGCAGCAGCAATGGCCCCGACGCTGCCTCCACCACAACAACCACGGCCTATGACCAGGCCGGCTGCACTGACAACTTCTTCGGCTTCCCCGTGGGCCCATTCAACTCGGAGCCCGACTTTGTCAGCGAGCTGGCGCAAGTCGTGCTCTGCCGGGGCAGGCCGGCGTGTCGCTCCATGCTGCCCAAGCTCGAGGGCTTGGCGGCGCGGGGCCGGCGTCAGCCGCACCCGGCCAACACGTTCCTGACGCACGGGCAGCTGAACCCCCGGAACGTCCTTGTCCGGGACGGGCAGGTCGTGGCCATCTTGGACTGGAGCGAGGCCGGCTTCTACCCGGAGTGGTGGGAGTACGTCAAGGCGCACTTTGATGGACCCGACTCGTTCGTACAGAGCGGCGCCGTGCCGTTTATAGTCGGAAGGGAGTTCCCCGAAGAGCTGGAGACGATGCTGCAAGCGAGGGATCTAATATGGTAATAATGGTTATGATGTTTTGAGGGCAACTGCCGTGGGATTCTTGGTCATGGAAAAGCTTTTTAGTTAATTGTAATGTTATTCACTTCCTGTTTCTGTTTCGCTTTTATCGGTTCGATGAGATCTTGTTGCCCGACCACAACCTCGCATGGTGAAGCGATGTCGGCGACCAAGTATCAAGGGCTGGGAGTGGCTCGCAAGTAGAACCCGCAAGAGTCGAGGCAGATCCCACCTTCTCTTGGTCATTTCCCAATGAATGGGGATGGATGCCCTTGGTTGTGAGACCTTGTGCAAGGCACACTGGCCAAGTCACAGCAGCTCCTTGTAGGCCACTGCCCTGTTTTTCGTCTTCTCGTCCCCATCTCTATAAAAATAACAACAGTCACCTGCATCTGCACCGAGCTCTATGGCGTCAATACTTCCTCAATGTCTGATATCACTCGGTCTCGGATCTCCCCGTCTCCGTCTACGCCCAGGTGACACCTGTGGCTCAATAAAATCTCAGCCTTTCTTCGTATGCCCTGGGTTGACCACCTTTACTTATGCGCTTCTTCTCGCCATCAGTTGATTTGCTGGCAACCTTCCCTTGTTACACCCACTCGACCACTGTTGCCGACCAAAGTCAATGGTTTGTTCTCGTCGAAACAGGAGCCCTGCCTGCGTCGTCTGGTTGCACCGATCCCGGAACAGAACACCCTCGTCCATTTATTGGGTTGGTGCGTCACTATAGTACACGTTTCCTCAGTACGGAAATATGGCTTCTACTTTCTTCACACATAACGTAATGCCCGATCTTGTCTCGCACTGGGATTGACGGTTGTCTCGGTCTTGAATGACAAAGTCATTCATGTTCACCAAAAGAGCCCCAAGAGACCAAGAGAGGCTGACAAAGCTCGAAATCTTCGGTATGGAGGCATTTTGAAGCTTCCAGTCAACTCTTCCCCTACCCAAACAAGTGTTCTTACCTTGTAGCACAGGCTGAGTGATGAAAGGCACGAGGCTGACACCGCCCTTCCGATGTCACATAGGGGGAAAATATGATGCCTTCCTTGCCCAGAATATATCCTTGACTACCACCAGCGTTACGAATATCACGAACCCCCTTTGCCGGCCGAGTTTTGATATGCAACGTAGTCATCTCGTAATCTCGTATTGAAGCTTATTGGAAGCTCGACGTTGAGCTGACATATCTTAGCTAAGATACGGTGTACCTGCACGCTCCATATTTTAGAGCTTTTGTGCGCAAAGAACCTTGTAGTAATACCTCAAGCATTGGTCCAAAGGCCCTTACAGAACTTCACCTATCCGTACAAGCGTAAGTTTTGAGGCTTATAATTGGGGACTAGGGCGAGCATATCATAAACAGAAAAAGGCAGGCTCTGCAGCTCGCTTCTAGAAAACTTAACTGAAAGAAGAACAGCCGGGCTCAAAACCCGGTTAGGATATTTTCGCCACTTCTTGCCCTCCAACACTCCCTGAACAGGGGAATCCAGCAAGGACCTTCTGCCTCTCGCCGCTTTTGTCCATACGGTCATGCAGCTAACCGCCGACCCTCCTGTGGGAGAGTATTTGTAGCCGTAAACAGAGGATGTTCCCTTACTACTCATGCTACTCCTCAGCTTGATCGCTTGTGAGCTACTACCATTCAACATCAGGTTACTTGTAGAACGGCTGGTTTTTTTACTACGTACACACATTACTTTCAATATTGCAAGGGATCTACGGCCAAAAGATCCCCATCTTCGGATGTTGAAATGCCCTTGGCTGCACCAGCAAGCTCGGCTTGCAGGGTGTGGAACGCACACGGCATTCCGGGTCCTATTCGGAAGCCCATAAATGCCTGATTCCTTCTATCTCGGGAAAAGGCTGCTGCTGATCGGCCAATATTCGATAGTACCTCAGCCACCTGGGAGACGCCGAGGCCGGTTTGGAAGCCATCCACCCAGATGACCGACCCAATGTAGGTATATATCCTTATCCCATGCCACTAGGCCGCATTCTGCATCATCTCCTGCTCGGCGAGCCTGCGGCTTCTTCAGCGGCCAGCAGCTCGGGCTAATTTTGGCGATGACTGAGGGTATTTATACGAGGTCACAAGACTTGAGCGTGGGTCTCTTTGCAGCGACTTTTCATCTGTAACCCTGAAAATGCTGAAATTTCTGTCCTACTCGGGCCAATAACAAGGCTATAGCTGCCATTCAAGCCTATATTGAAGGAACATTCATGTACCTAGGTACCTACTCACGCAGCAAATAACTCAGATTCATACCGTCATGTCCATTGGAAGCAGCAAACATCCGTCTATATACGCCTGCCACTCGGTGTTGCCGAGGCGTCCTGGCAGTGTATACTGAGGCCGGAATATACGATTTGAGGCTGTCAAGCTGCACCTCGTCTCCCCGTTTACTCTTGTGCCAAGGCGGTATTCTCGTTTTCTTCTTTTCTTTTCGTATTCCCACACCAAAGGGGGCCACGGAAAATGTGGCTCGTGTCCGCCTTCACGCCAAACGTGGAGACGCACAAAGTTTTGGTGTCAACGTTACGCCGCTCGCCAGCACTGTCCACGGTTCTGGGTCGCCCCCGTGAACATCGGACTCGGCGCGAATCAGAGCTGGCTAGGTAATGTACCTACATAGGTCCCTCTACGTGGGTTCAAGGCCAATGGTGCAATGACAAAGATTTGGTAGGGCAAATAGCAGCCATATAAGACAGCCTCACGGCCTGCATGTCTCTCTCATGTCCTCCGTGCTCTCGGCTGTCAACTAAACGTTAAGTGAGCTGCTTTGGAATATTCTCCGTTACCGAATTCATTCGTCCGTAGCTATTCATTCGTACTTTTTTCTCAGTATATAACACGGGATACACAGAAATATCAGCCGCCATGCTTCCGGCAAGAATCCTAACTGCTGCACTGCTGCTGCCACTGGCTACTCTCGGTCAACAAATACCAATCATCGGTGTGCCTTTAGGCAGCGGACAGCCCGCACCCCCAAGAAGGAATATCAACGAATTTCACAGTCAGGGAGGCCCAGAATGGTAGGCCCTTGTTCCTCAAGTCCACCATCCATCGCCATGGCATCGATGCTAAACAGAGAGCCCAGGGACCTCTTCATCTTGGCTATGGCATCATTGCAAGATCAGTCAGAGACCGATCCTCTATCATATTTTCAGCTGATGGGTAAGCTGGCCACTCTCGAAAACTCACGGAAGACTAAAGCCGGTGGATTTGCTCACACAGATTTCATCAGGAATCCACGGGGCACCGTACAGGTCATGGAATGGAGTCGAAGGCGTCAGAGACCGTGGCTATGGCGGTTACTGCTGTCATGGTGTAAGGGGGCCAGCCAAGACAGGCTTCGCCAAGAAAACAAGCTAGTTGCTCGAGGCTAGGATGCTGACCGTTGTGGCATTTGACAGGATGTTTGTTTTGGACTATGGCACCGCCCATTCCTTTCTCTATACGAGGTGAGCAAGAGGCACCCACAATAGAGCTCAAACCTGATACTCAGTGCTGTGATGCTAAGATACCCCATCCCAAGCAAACGCTCAACACGCACGCGCAGAGGATAGCAGGCAGCTACCGAGGGCAAAAGGCAGCGCAATACCAAGCGGCCGCGCAGAGGGTCCGATTTCCTTACTGGGACTGGGCGGTCGACGCCAGGCTCCCCTCGTCGGTCACGATGCGGACCATCTCCCTCGAGACGCCCCAAGGCCGGCAGACGGTTCGCAACCCGCTTTACAGCTACAGGTTCAAGCGGCCGTTTGCGGAGCTGGGGATGCCCAACGACAGCATGGCGGCCCGGTTCATCGATACCAAGAGAGGGCCGCAGGAAAACGGCTCGGAGGACATTGCAAGGGTCAATGCCGAACTTGAGCGGTACGGGGGCACTCTGAGGAGTCAGGTCGTAAGTGCAATTATAACGCTCACATGGTCCCCGATACAGCACGAAACAAAACATACGTGTACACGAGTCAAATCTTCGCTGTGAGGCGCCAGATGAATGTCTTTCATGATGCCCGTCGGGACTTGTGCCCCCCTGGCATGGTCTCAAACTAATATTCAAATCCTTGTCGTGTAGTACAACGTCTTCGCCCAGACGACTACCTTTGAGCAGATGGCCACCGACTCCTTTCCCGGGAGCAGCTTCGAGTCGCCACACAACGCCGTCCACAACATCGCCGGGGCCGGCGGCCATCTTATGTGGTTGGACTGGTCAGCGTTTGATCCAGCATTGTATGGATACCTAAGCACCGTTTCCCCATTCTCTTTGGACCCTGAATCCAAACACTAACATTGAATGCCGTCTCTCCCAAAAGCGCCCTGCACCACTGCAACGTCGACCGGCTGGTTGCCCTCTGGCAGGCCATCAACTACGAGACGGCCGTTTTCAACACCACAGTCCGCACAAACGGCCAGTTCGCCACCGCCCCGGGGCCCTTCACCCCAGACTCACCGCTGAAGCCTTTTTACGCCAGCACGAAGCTGGGCGACTTCCACACCACCAGAACCGTAGCCGATGTCGCTAGGCTGGGATACACGTATCCAGAGCTAGTCGCGCCGGCAGGCCAGCCGGTGCCGTCCGCCGACGGCCTGCGTCGCCTGGTTAGGACCAGGGTCAACACGCTCTATGGCGGCGGCGTGGTCGTCGCCCAGGCCGACAACGCAGCTGCCGCCCCCGCCGCCGTCACGACACTGCGCAACAATAGCAGCAGCAGCAGCATCAGATCCACCCGAAGACAGCATGCCGCAGTACCCAATCGCGAGGTCCAGGCCGCTACAGCCCGCAACAAGGACGAGCGCGGCGCGCGCCGGGACTACCAACTCCTCGTACGCGCCCGCCGCGAGAGCCTCGAGCTCCCCTGCAGCATCGGATTCTTCCTGGGCGGGCTGGCCGTTGGCCAGGTGTCTCTCATGGCGTCGCCGACGGTCGGCGTCAGCTATACGGTCCTGCCACTGGATGAGGCGCTCGCGGAGCGCAGCATCGGCGACTGGGGCGAGCGGACCGTGCTGCCAATGCTCGAGCGCGAGATCAGGTTCGAGGTGCGCAGGGTACGTCATTCTTGTTTCCCACTCTCCTTGTCTATCTCTAGACCCCCTATGTGTGCCTTCGATGATGTATGTGTGTGTGTGTCTCTCTCTGTGAAAGCGCTAACCGAGTGGAAACGCATCCGTTCCATCCCATAGTACGACGGCACCAAGACGTCGGCCAGATCTATACCGGGCCTGGAGCTCGAGATCCAGAGCAGGACCTACACGCCCAAGAAGAGTGACACGGATTTCCCCAGCTTTCACGCTGCGAAAAAGGTAGCCATGTCTGTTAAGGCTCGCTGATTGGGGGTGTTCCCCCCAAGAGTATGAGAGCTTGGTTTAACGCTCCCCCTTTTCTTGAGCGATGCAACACCGTGCCTTTTGTTTTCCCTTTGTCTTGGCTTCGTCATTCTTCAACAACCCAAATTCGTATCACACTGTCACTCGGCCTATTCAGAAACAGGAACTTGTATCTCTTAGGCTAATATCCGAGCCCTGCTACCTGCTATCAAAGCCAGATAGTGCATTTTTTTTGTCCTTATAGATTCCAGGAAACGAACAAGTGCCCCTTTTGTGAACAGTGAGTCAAATTAGCAATCATGTTCAGCGAGCACGTCCCCAGTTACCTCACCCCATGTGAGACCTTGACCGCTTATCGACAGCCAGGTGCCGCAGACTCAGCATCCTGGGACAACTCCTTCGAACTCGATCCTTTTGTATACCCAATGTGCCGTGCGACATTTCCCACGGATCAGGCACCAAGTAAAAGATGCAGTATGATGCGAGCCACCCATGGTGTGCCACTAGGCTAGATTTTGTCCCTCATGTTGAACATGCCCCGACTACCTAGCTGAGATACGTACAGTAGGTAACAGGCATAAGGTCATACCCAGGGTTAGGTTCCTATTTTGGTATAGCGCTAAACATGGGGTCTCTGGAGAGGTACTTGGAGGTGGGTGGTTATTTAAGTACGCAACCTACAGTACGTACAAGACATCTGCCACAGGCGCTAATTACCTCCTAGCGAAAAAGGAAGGAAAGGTGGTGCACCAAAGATCAACATTAATAGTAGGTTGCCGTTGCATGAATAGAATATCTGATTTCATCTGTGATTAAAGTATAGGCTGTAAAACGGCTCGCCGCGTCCAGTACAGAAGGACATCCGTGTCCAATAGACGTTGATTCTTTTCTGTCAATGGATTTTGGAAAGAGGTATCAATTATGACAGTCTCCGACAGGTCGTCACAACCAACAAGAAGTCCCCCCATCAGCCACCCAGCACGAGCACCGAGGAGCACTCCGCGAGCCACGTTCCACTGGATCAAGCAGACTGGCGAACCGGCCGTTGTTTGTAAGCAACCACCGGAGAAGCAACCGAGCTAGGAGTGTTTTGGTCCTACTCCTCGCCCTCAAGAGGGGCCTCCTCCTCGTACTCCTCCTCCTCCTCATCAACACCGGCATCCTGGTACTGCTGGTACTCCGAAACGAGATCGTTCATGTTGGACTCGGCCTCAGTGAACTCCATCTCGTCCATACCCTCGCCAGTGTACCAGTGCAAGAAAGCCTTGCGCCTGAACATGGCAGTGAACTGCTCACCGACACGCTTGAACAGCTCCTGGATGGCGGTCGAGTTTCCGATGAAAGTCGAAGACATCTTGAGGCCGCGGGGCGGGATCGAGCAGAGAGCGGTCTGGATGTTGTTGGGGATCCACTCGACGAAGTACGACGAGTTCCTGCTCTGGACGTTGCGCATCTGGTCCTCGACCTCCTTCATGGAGACCTTTCCGCGGCTGTTTAGGGGTTGTTTGTCAGTTCGGCATGCTTTCGCGATGTCTTCAAATACGTTGGTTGCCTAGAGAGTGACTTACAAGATAGCGGAGCAGGTCAGGTAGCGACCATTCCTGAAGTCGGAAGCAGCCATCATGTTCTTGGGGTCGAACATCTGCTGGGTCAACTCGGGGACGGTGACGGCACGGAAGGAGTGGGCGCCACGGCTGGTCAAAGGAGCGAAGCCGACCATGAAGAAGTGGAGACGAGGGAAGGGAACCATGTTGACGGCGAGCTTGCGCAGGTCAGAGTTCAGCTGGCCAGGGAAACGCAGGCAGGTGGTGACGCCCGACATGACGGCCGAGACCAGGTAGTTCAGGTCGCCGTACGAAGGGTTGGACAGCTTCAGGGTGCGCATGCAGATGTCGTAGAGAGCCTCGTTGTCAATGCAGAAGGTCTCGTCCGAGTTCTCGACCAGCTGGTGGACGGAGAGGGTGGCGTTGTAGGGCTCGACAACGGTGTCGGAGACCTTGGGCGAGGGGACAACCGAGAAGGTGGCCATCATGCGGTCAGGGAACTCCTCACGGATCTTGGAGATCAGGAGGGTACCCATACCGGCACCGGTACCACCACCCAGGGAGTGGGTGATCTGGAAGCCCTGGAGGCAGTCGCAGCCCTCGGCCTCACGACGGACGACGTCGAGAACCTGGTCGACGAGCTCAGCACCCTCGGTGTAGTGACCCTTGGCCCAGTTGTTTCCGGCACCGGACTGACCGAAGACGAAGTTGTCGGGGCGGAAGAGCTGGCCGAAGGGACCGGCACGGACGGCGTCCATGGTGCCGGGCTCGAGATCGACGAGGACAGCGCGGGGAACGTGCTTGTTGCCGGAGGCCTAGATAGCGAACCGTGTGAGATTTGACCGTCTTTTCGTTCGTGTCGCCGAGCAGCAGTTGACTAGTAGTCCAGCGGTTTCTTGGTGCCACATACCTCGTTGAAGTACACGCTCATGCGCTCGAGCTGGAGCTCCGAGGTGCCATTGTAACTATTGACACAGAAAGTGTCAGCGGCGTACAGTCGGTCAAAAGCACGGCAGGCCGACCGGGCCCAGCGTGCCAGACGTAAGGGTGATGGGGCTGTACATACACGCCATTGCTGTCGAGACCGTGCTCGCTAGAAATAGTCTGCCTGTGGAACTTTTTAGCAACTGATGATTCCAAGTCGGGCGATTGACTTGAGATGGATAACGTCGGGATGGCATCGAGCCTGTGCGTACCAGAAAGCAGCACCGATTTGGTTGCCCTGTAAAGAAGTTGATGCTTTTGTGAGCCCCCACTGCCTATAGATGCCAACAGGTTTAGGATGAGATGAAGACTTACGCATTGGCCGGTCTGAAGGTGAACCTATACGCCGAAAAGAAACTCCAAGGTTAGTCACCGGTGATCTTCATGTGTTGACGACGCGTGTTGGGTCGGCGGCATCGAGGCAGAATCCAGGTCGGGCGTTTCGCGATAACGTTGGTGGGGGGTAAAACCGCCGTGTGCCTGGTGTTTTTTTTTCTGCCCCCCTGCCGAAGCTGTCTTCACAGGTGTCGAGGGGCTCCAGCTGGAGGAATTTAGACTCACAATCTCACGCATGATGGCGGTTTTGCAAGTCTTTTTGGGGGGTGTTGATGTGGGAGCGAGACGGTCGAAGAAGAGTGCGAGAGGTGAGAGATGCTTGCAAGGTGGTGCGTTGGACGAACAAAGTAAAGGTTGCTTTCCCAGCGGGCGGTGGTGGGTTTTCTTTTAGTGGAGAGACAGACCAACGAAGAAAGGGGACCACGGAAAAAACGGGGTCGGTATTGATTTGTTGATTCTCGGCTGTGGGAAATTGTTCACCGCCGCCTGCCCCCTCCTCCAAAATTCAAACGAGGGACCGGCGAACCACCGGCCAGTAAAGGAAGCAGGCTCCATCCAAAGCCAGCCGTACCTTCCCACGCCGTTACTGCCAGCATCCATGTTGACATGGGCTGCTTGGTCTGTGCTAGCTTAACGGCCAATCACCCGGCTGCCGGTGGGACAATGTTCAGGGGTATCAGAGCTACTATGCCAGCATGTGATTGGACTCTCGTAATTAGATAATCCACATGTCCTTGCCTAAACCAACGGTGAACTGTGTGAGCCGCGTTTTTGTGCATTGGTATTGGTGATATGGAATTAATGGAGATGGCACTTTTATGAAGCATCCGACATTTGGAGGTTCATCAGTTGTGCTTCTCCATGACACTACTCTATTGAACCAGTTCCTGTCAGTTCATCACATCGCACATCCACTCGCCGCCGGAAAGCTCGACGCTACATGTCACTGTGCTTTTAGCGGCTCGCTACTACATATAGCCGCAACATCAAAGTCGACAGCGCCGCCGTGGTTCACCTTTCGTCGGCGCCAAGATGTCGACCCAAACGTCGCTCCTAGCCTGCGTCGCACTGGACTCTGCTGCATAACTTTCCATCTAACCTCCAGACGCGAGTTCCAGGAGGGGGGCGTGCGGTTGCCGGTTGCCTTTCACAGACACGAAGCGTCAACCTGCCCAACAGCTCTGTTTTGATTATACGGACTGCAGAATTACCCGCGTTAGGCTTTTGGCGTCTCTTACCATTTTTTTTTGGAATCACGAGGTTATTAGATCGTGTTCCCATTTCCCGACCGGGTCCTGGGTGGCCCGGCCGACATGCCCCGTTGCCCCGGCAGACAGACGCCCCCGATCTGCACTGCTACGATCGTTGCAGATCTCCATACCGAGTAGAAGACCATGCTTCCGGTCACCAGGCTGGGGACTGACGAGGAATCGTGAATGAGCCAACCAGATAGAGAGATACCAAAACCAGTGCAGTAGAACAAAGCCCGAGAGCCAATGTTATGAAGGCACCTGGGACGGTAACAGTGGTTCGGTAGTCAGCAGGTGGTAAACATCTAAATCCCATGACAGCCTCTCTACCATCTCATCTTCATAAAGTGCCAATATCCAAAATCAGCTCATACAACATGTCCAACTGTCTCCTTCTACAACTGCCCCGTTTCGCCTCAGCGTGGCAGCCGCTCGAGCTGACCGATTCGCGAGCACGACGGCGGACAAGGCAACACATCAAGTCCAACCGCATGCAGAGCTGCCCAATCCTGCAGTCCATGATAAATGCCATAACAGCTGGCAATATGACAAGTCCATCCGCAGTGGCACAAAAGCTCATATCGTGGAAAATAAGAACAACTAAGAAAACCCCAGCTAGCTAGCTTGCTTTGTCGGACCGTGAATTTCCCGTCCTTGCCCAGCCACAAATCCCGGACTCTGCTGCCTTGATTGCCAGTCATTCGAGAAGTACATGCACTCGGGACAAGGATCGTCCATGGCGTGACCGCCGTTCAGGAAGTGAGCTGATGCTTATACGGCATATTGTGCGCCATGAAAAGACGTTGTCATTGATATCTTCCCCTCCACTTTATCTGTTCTTTCCTCCTAGTATCAGTCCTTGCGCTGAATGCCTTCTTAAGACCTTCATGTCATCGCGTGGAATCAAGTGTCCACTCTTGGCGACACTACCTAGACCAATCTATCATTCATACTCTTTTTAGGCGTCTCGGCCCACCGAGTCTTTCGTTTCCTTCCAATCTCTATCACCATCTCTTCTCCCGTGTTCGCACTGATGAGCTGGATAATGCCCAGTGCAGCAAACCGTTACCGATTTCCCCCAAGACTTTTTGTATAACCCCTGAGCGGAAACGACGAATAGGTGGATAAAAAACACAGCAACTAAACCCAGACAAGCCATGCTGAAGAAACACCAACACCATGATAACAAATGCAAGCGCGTACAAACCGCCAGGGCCAAAGGAAATATTAAGAGGGAAGCAACCCTTAAAACAAAGAAAAATGAACCACTCTTTATGCAACCCGGCTAACACAAGAAAAGACAGATAAAGACTCGATAAAGAAAGAAATAAACCCCAATAATGTTTATTGTTGCCTCGAATGATATTCGTACATATACAGTGTGGCGTTATCAGTGAGTCAAGACGAGTTTTGCGATGGGATCTTTTCGCGTGACTTGTGTATCTCGAGCGGAAGCATCGTCCGGGTTATCGCCCGGGGCTCTGTGCTTCGTCGGGGCTCCTTTTTCTAGAGACCGATGGCGGTGATCGAGCGGTGATCATCCTATGCCGCTGGAGAGTTTTGGTAGTAAGTGTCGGCACCACATGGGGTGGTGATGGTTGCCGAAGGGTACTTTGGTTTCGTATATGGATTCTTCTCTTCCCTCCCTCTTTGTGGACTTTGGGAAATCTCGCGCGTCCTCGCTCAGCTGACAGTCATCATCTGCATGCGCTTGCTTAGCCCATTGGCGGGCGAACCCCGAGAGTCGATGGAAGGGCGCCCGCCGTTGACCGAATTGTTGCTATGGCTCTTGGGCAGCCTGTTGGATTTTGGAGAACTAGGCGGCACCGCAGAAGGATCCGTGAACACCCGTGTGAAGGCTGGGCTGCCATCACGCCTCAGGTGCTTCTCACGCTTTGGGGTGCTGATAGGGCTTTGCGTAAGAAGCTCCGCGCGGCGGACAATGTCCGAAAGATTGTGGAACAGGACGTTTGCCTGCTTGACAAGCTCCTGCAGGCTGTTCGTGTCAAAAAAGAGCTCGCTGTTGTTTCCCGATCCTCTTTTCCTGGGAGTGCCGTTTACAGGCGCAGAGGAGGAGCGGCGCTGTTGCTGCATAGCTTCCATGACCGATGAAATCATGGCACTGTCGGGCGTGTTGGTCTCGCGCTCGTGGCCAGGGGTCTCCGGTCGCGATGCCTTAGTACCCTTTTCAGGCGTCGACCACGAGCCACCGAAGATGTCGTCTTCCGGGGCGAAAACCGATCGCTTGCGGACAACTTCGAGTTCACGCGGCTTTGGTTGCTGGGTCGAGCCCTCACGGTGGCTGACAGCATCAGAGTCAAAGCCTTCGTCGACGAATCGGTCATTCGCGGAAGCGACACCGGGACCGTCAGTGTCTTCGCCAAACCCGCCTTCATCATCCTCATCGGGAGATGCGAGCTTGATGATGTTTTCCGCCTCGCTCCATAGATCGCGCGATTCATCAGTCAACTTCAGGTCTCTGCCAAGTTTACACAAACGCTTGAGGCCGTTAACCAACAAGGACAGCTCGCGAATTTGGCCAGAGTGAGCCTTGACTGTGGGCTGGGTTGCTTGAATAGATGCAGGCACAACCATCGCAAACGACATCGACATCTTTCCCTCATGCGGGCTTGCTGAACCCTCGTCAAAGTCGAAATCGTCCTCCCAGTCTTCGCTGACGTTCATTGGCCCGGACGCCCAGGTACGGAACTTGTTGTTCGACTTCGCCGGCTCGGTGGCAACATCCGGAACGGTGGGTACGCTTTGGCTTCGGATGTGGGCGGCACTGGGGCCCTTGCGATTCGATGTACGACCTCCCCTGATATCCAGCTCTTGCTTTCCATGCACCGTGTTGGGCCTCGGGGCCTTCCCTTCCGAGTCGAGTCTTTCGTGGCTGGGCGGCTCAGTCCAGTCGAACACGGTGCTTCGTGGCCTCTCCGACCGGTCACTTCCGACTTCGCTGAGAGCAAAGTCGTAGTTGCTGTTGCCACTAATATCGGCCAAAGCTACTCGGATGTTCGGCGAGGTCGCTCCCCTCGAGTTGGTTGAGCTCAATGGGGGTGACAGGTGGTTAGAGAAACTGTTCTCGTCATCGCGTGCCCAGTCAAAGTCGTCGTCATCATCTAGGGACATGCATCCCATATCTCTGCTGGCAAGCGAGAGGTCAATTGGCCGTCGATTGGGCTTGATAGCAAGATCATCATCACGGTCCGAGAAGGCAACCTTGCCGTGCGGCGACTCGGTGACTCGCATCGGAGTTGGTGCTCCCTCGTCCTCCTCCATAATCTTGGTGTCTCCATCCCAAGACCGGCCCAGGATTTCTTGAATTGAGAGGCGTTTCGCCTTGGAGTTGCTGGCGGTACTGGGAGGGGACTCGTCAAACATCGACTCCAATGGTGTGTTGACGTCCCTCATGCGAGCCGAGTCCATGGTGCGGAGGGAGTCGTACAGGGTGTCGCTCTTGAGGTCGGCGTCGTCGTCATCGGCGGAGGTGAAGGTGCGCATCTCCGAATCAGACCCCGCTAGAGTGGACGCCCTCTCGTTGGACACATCACGACTATGTGGTGGCAGCGAGGATCGCGAAGACGACGACAGTATGGGGCTGGGCTGCAGCGGATAGGAATTGTGCATGTGTGTGTCGGGCCTGCGGGGGGATGCGGTGGTAGTCGAGGCCCCGAATGGATAGAGGTCGAAATTGAAGCTTGATAGTGGGGAGGGTGTTGGGAGAGGGAAGGAAGAGTTTCGTTGGCGAGTGGCTGCACGAGAGGTGTGCGGCGAGGAGGGCGTGTCCAAGATGATGGGTGTTCCTGCATGGTTCTTAACAGGAAATGCGGGCGGAGAACGCATGTGCGCAAAATCCTGATTGACGGTAATCTGAGGCTCAATCGGGGAAGTGGTGCGGATTGGCGCTGACACAGTCCTCGCACCTCCACTTTTCTGGTTAGAGCCCCTCTTCTGGCGTCGTATGCTGCCAGTCTTGGAAATCCAACTAGACGGCGAGCTAAAGTGCATCGAAATCGACCGTCGGGGCCGTTTCGAGGGCGTTGCTTCGGCGCTGCCCGAAGCTCCCTTTGATTGGGCACCGGGAGAGTCGCCCAAAGCGCTTGCACTAGCTTGGCCGGCCGCCAGGGGCGCTGCGAGCGGGGAGGGTGTGGCGGTGGCTGGTACAAGGTTCGCCGGACTCTGCGAGTCTGCCGCGTTCGCGCTTGTCATCGTTGCTGTGTTGATCAGGTATGCACGTGGCATGCTGCCCTGACGGACATGCAGGCTCCTACCGGGAAATGGGCCTACGCGTGGGCTTTCTTCACCAATTGCCGCGGATGCGGCTTTGGCGTCGGAGCTCGTCGTCACTCGGGAGTGGAAGAAGGAGCTCCAGTTCCACATTGACGTCTCCTCCTCTGGAATATCAAAAGGCGCCCTTGTGGAGAGACTCGACCTGCCATGGTGGTCGAGGGAGTACTTGGATGATGTCGACATCATGTCTGGCACAATCTCCTGGAATTGCATCTGTGCCAAGGTTGCCGACCTCTGGTGGCTCGTCGCCGGCCTTCTTAATGATGGAATATGGGATCTGGAGCCTCTCCTGGACAGGGATCCACTTGTTCTGCTGCTGACCGATCCTGTCGAGGAAGGCGAGCGTTTGACTAGCTTGTTTGGGGGCATAAGGGTTGGTCCAGAAGTAGCTGGAGGAGGCGTAGGGCCAACAGGCCCTTGGCTCCAGCTGGTGAATGACGACGAGTCTGGCCCCAGACTGGACCTCGGGCTGCCCTGCTGTGACAGGGGTCTTAACGAAAGGCGGCGCATCCACGACCCATTGGATGACATCGAGTCCCGCCAGCCCTCTCCTGTCGGCGGAGGCATACCGTCTCTTTGTTTGGCAAATGAGGGTCTCCTGGTCGTGATCTTCGGGGCCGTTGTCTGTGCAGGCGCTGGGCTCGAGATCTGCGTCGGTCGGGTCGCGTTCGTGGACGTCGGGGCGAGGGGTAACGGGGGAGGTTTCGATGTGGATGTGAATATTTGGTCGCCTGTGGCTGCACTAGCTGTGGCACTTGTGCTGGGTCGTGTGTTGGGTCTCGAGAATCCCCGAAGGCTGCCATAATCAAGCGTCAACTTTCTCTTGCGGGAGGGTGGCCGTGGTGACGTCGGTTCCGAGGGTTGAGCAAAGACCAACCCAACGGTGGCCGCGGCTACCACGGAGCCAGTGCCGACGATCTGCAAGGCAAGAAGAATCCGGTCAGAATCATTGCAGAAGAAGACACATGGAATAACCCAATAACAAGATGTATGCGTCTGCTGTGGGGCCCGCGATGTTGAAGTCCAACTGGGAACCTAGGTAAGCTTGGCCACAGCCGCTAGTGCTCCCATCCACTCTGCCAACACATGGGGGACAAAGAAGCCACTGGACTCTCGTGTACATGTTGGTTGGTCCAATGCTTGGGCTGTTGGACCGACCAGTCGAGGCACTCCATGTAGGTAGGTGTACTGGGTATGTTGGGTTTTCATATGCTTGTGTTTTTTTTTCTCGCGCAGAAAGACAGTCGGTTGTCTGCAGCTCTTCTAGACTTACACTTGGTACCGCGTGCATCTTGAC
Source organism: Pseudopyricularia javanii (assembly GCA_031001725.1). Classification (NCBI taxonomy): domain Eukaryota; kingdom Fungi; phylum Ascomycota; class Sordariomycetes; order Magnaporthales; family Pyriculariaceae; genus Pseudopyricularia; species Pseudopyricularia javanii. Next base: position 1,418 of record JARHUK010001285.1, on the reverse strand, counting down.
GGTAACAAAATCAGGTCGACAGGCAACGGCTGTAGAGGGTCAAGGTGAAGGAAGCGTAGCTGGCGCTGGCGCTGCTGCTCAGTGGAGTCATTGGATCATAAATGGCATTGTCGATTCGTAAAGGCAACGGATGGGTTATGGCCGTGATCGGGTCGTGCTTGTCGTCGCTTCTGTCGTCGTCGTTTCTTCGTTTACGTTGTGATGAGGTCCTGCCCTTGGGCCAAAGGAGGCACTATTGCCTTTTTTTTTGTTTTGCTGTGGGTTGCCGTTCGTTGAGTTGGGATGGGATTACTTGCGCAAGGCAAAAGCGAGGTAGTGGACCGCAGAGAATAAGGGAAACGAGCGACACAAAACAAAACAAAAAAATAACAAGCCCTCGAAAGGAACAGGACGCGACGGGAAGCAGCGAGACAGGACAAGACAAGACAGGACAGACCTGACTGGCTGACGGCTGTAGCTGAGATCAAGGAATGCGGAGTGCAGCTTCAGCAGGAAACGAAATTATTTGCACCCGCAGCAGACATAAAATGGAGCACGCGCAGCACAGAAAAGCACCGCACAGCAGGAGTTCATATTTGGGGGGCGCTTTGGCACGGTGCAGTAGCGTCGGTTTTGATGGTAATGAGCGTCAGTGCTTGCTGCTTTGCTTGCTTGCTTGCTTGCTGCTGTGCATCGGTTCCGGATGGTTATTGCCTGGTGGATTTGACTGGATGCTGATAATTGGAACAACAAACAAAGTATTTGCATCCTGGTTGGTTCTCATGGATATGGTGGAGTTGCAGGCCCACGGATCCCGACAGGTACGGCACACACAGCCTGACTGGCCTTGGACTTTCAACAGGGATAGGGCCGGGCTGGCCGTGGCCCTTTTTTTTTTTGTTCTTTTTTTTTTCCCTCTGCTCCGCTGTGAATGTCAACAATGACATGACGGCCGACGAGGGTTTTGTTTTGGTTGTATCCTAAACAGGCCATCCAACGCGACCTCGAGGCATGCATAACCGGGTTGTCATCCGAACTGCTGTCACAAACTCTACCCAATATCGCCAGCTACTGCGCGAGCATCTGAATGATCTATCCGTATCGCGATCAGATAAAAAGAGGTTAACTGTATACTGCATATTTGTTCATCTCTACTTCTCACCTCGACTCATTTGTTAATTATTCCAGAAGATATTTGGCATGCGTCTGTAATTTGCATTTAATTTACCTGCAAAACAAGGCTCCGTCACCTCAGTCAGGTCAGGGTGCTCTGCGCGCCTGCCTGCTTGGGCCAGGACCAGGCCAGACCAGGGCACCGCAAGGCCAGGGCCATAAGTTTTTTTTTTCTGTTTATTTTCTCATTCTCCATCCAAATGCTGCGCTCCAAATTTCGGAGTTTGCGTCAACAAAGGGCGGCCCCCCCCCCCCCCAGCACCCCC
>JARHUK010001279.1:0-29325 GCA_031001725.1 Pseudopyricularia javanii | reverse complement strand
GGGCAGAGAGATATGGGGACGGGGGACGGTCTCCAATCATGGGAGTTTATTGATGTTGTTGTGGTTGTTGTTGTACTTCTAATAATTAACTGGTTAGAAGAAAACAAAAGCAAAAGCCGGGGCACCGCCAGGACGGTTCTGCCGCTTTTTCTGGATGAGGTTTCTTTCTAATGACGACTTTTGTCTTGTCTGTCCTGTCACAACGCATGGGCAAAAAAAGGCATGAGAAACTATGTCAACTTTCAACACTAAAAACACAATCTATCTCTAGCTCGGGGCATGTCGAAATTCATCACTCAGGTTCATCACACCGTCGGAAAAGCCTTCCGCGGGTCCTGATGGTTTGCGTCGTCGTCGCCTCACCGGCTAGCTACACTGCATACTGAGGCGCGGATCCAAAGCACGAGATATTTCCCAACCAGTTATTTACCATGTTTCTTTTGCTGCACGCCGAGAATTCAACATGTCTCTCTTTTTTTTTCTGTTTCTTGGTCATTTTTCTTTTACAGGTTCCCTCACCTTTCCCCAAGCTACCACTGCTTTTTTGCCCCTCTACTGTGCAAGTGGGTGATTTAAAAATGCAGAACCGTTTATGCTGTGGGATGGCGGGTAATGCTGGACTAGCTTCCAGCTTTAAACCCCCAATCATTGTTATCATCCACCTTGTCGTGTTAGTTAATTATTACTACTACTATTATGTTGGGGATATCCACGGCCAAGGTCCACTGAGGGACGGGGGCTCGAGAGTCAAGACCGTCCATGGGCATTTATACATACTCTGATGCCAGCGCATCCCTCATATACAAACGAAACAGCAGTAGTAAAAAGCCTAAAAAAAGCCCCTCGGTGACGGCCGCTTGGTGGTGGTCTTCTTGGCATTATAATAACCAAGGCCAAGTCACGCCAATAAATAAGGCTGGGCTTGGCTGGGCTCGGCACTGTCACTCAACCTTCCGTTTTTGATGCTGTGTGGTCTCTCTCTCGTCTGGTGGACCTCGAGGGGGAGCTGTGGCCCATCTGCCGTTGGTTTTTTCTTATTGCCATTAATTTCAATGTTTGCATCATGAATTGTCGGTTGAGCATTCTGTTCTTTTTGTCCTCCTCCTGTTTCCTCCTCCTCCTCCTCCTCCTCCCCTCACTCCGGCTACACACACACACACACACCGCCAAGACTCACGCGATCATTTCTAACCCTTCACCCGGGAGGGTATGCGCCTTTTTCTTCTCCTACCATGCTGCCTGCCGCCCGTTGTTTTAAAAAGCAGAATGCACCATAATTACCATGTCCAAAAATTGCAAGCTTCCAACTGGCTCGCCTAATCGAGGTTTCAGCCGTTGCTGCTTTGCTCCCACGTCTATTGTTCCCTCGTCAGCAGCTGGTATGGTACGTGCTTTTCTTTTATTTGCCAAGTCTTCCTGACGTGACCCCCGCGGTAGGTGTGCTCTTTCGGGGTTGGTCAAGGTGGAGTGAGTGGTGGGGGGTTGTGTAGTATCTTTGGCGCCTCGAGCAGTTGTTGCATATTGGGACGTTGCTCTCTTTCTCTCTCTCTCTCTCCCTCTGTCTGTCTCTTTTTGCTGAGGCGGCCGGCCCCCCCTCCCAGAGAACGGCGAGTCAAAAGAGACACCAAAAGGCATGTACTTTCCAAGATCAGCCTAGCGCTAAAAGCAGGTGTGATGGGAGGATGGGAGTCGTCCAATGTCAGCATTGCGGGACAAACAAGACTTTTTGCTTGGCCCTCTTTCTGTCCGGCTGTCGTGATACAAACACGGGGGATGGTCCCCCATATAGACATGTACTTACGGGCATCAATCGGACCCCGAGTATTACCGACCGACCTTTGAAAGGGTGGTTGGCAGTTGTCATAACAAATGCTACTTGCCATGTTTAATCCGATATCGAGTATGATACTGCATGTACGGGATGCAGAGTTGTTATGTGATAATTAGGTTACCTACTTTCCGGCCATTCATTCTAGCTTCCATTTTGACTAGCACTCGATCGGACTGTATGTACGCTGTCGACAGAGCTTCGCTTCTGCCAAGACGGTCGTTCGCTCTGGATAGGTTGCCGCGAGGGACATGAAGCTATTAGAACTAGTCCCGGCTTCCCTCCTCCTTTCCCTCCGCGGCACCGTAGTGCGACAGTCACATTCATCGATCCATCGGGTTTCTTGGGTCATCTGCGACTGGTTGATTATTAGCCTTGTGGCGCTCGGCCCTCGGGACCAAACAGTTGATTACTACTGTACTTTTCTCGAGAGAGGAAAGATGGTGGTGTGTGAAACGACTTGTGGGCGGCATGCGTCTCACTTGGTGTGGATTGAGCATAAACAGCACCCGAAGAGCCACCGATTTAACCCAGGTAGGGTAACCTATTGATCGTCCACCAAGGCAAGTGAGTGGCCAAGGCAAATTCGGTCCTGTTTTCGCAATCGATGGATCCCCAATCGCCTCGCTTCCATCTCGGGTTAATGTCATGTGCATGTCGCGGCGGAGAAGGGGTCCCCTCTTAAAATTGCATCATAGGATCAAGGGTGTCTTGGTTGTATTGGTGCTGTTGGTGCTGTTGTCCCACGTTTTCCCCTACAGTACCATGAATTAATTACTTGTACTAATTTACCGACAATTCGTTGCGGCAACTGGAGACGGCGGCAAAAAAAAAAAAAACAAAAAGAAAACACCCCAACCTGAACATGGTCGAGATGAGCAAGATCAGGGGCATCCATGATGACGACGCGCTCCGAGGTTGACCGCCAGTTTCAAAAAGAGACCAACCGACAAGGCACCCGACTAACCAACCAGACACACACCCAGCACGCAGACCACAGCTTTTTTGACATCTCCATGGAAGAACGGCCTTTATTCCTCGACTGCATCCTCGTATGGCAGGCCTTTGATGCGTGAGCTAGCTCCACACTAGGCGGAAGGAATTCCATCCTAGGGACGGCCCTTCTCTGCAAGTTGTTGCTACGTATGTACTGTACTTAGTTAACCCCCATGACGCCATCCCCAGCTCTGCGGGGCCCCCCGAATTCACCTCCATCTCCATTTTAATATTAATAATTGAATATTTGGCCTGCCGTATTCAACGAGCACTCGGACCAAAGTCAGAGAAGAGAAGTGCCAGAAGGGGAGGAAGTAAAGGTAAAATTCTTCTTGTGTCATGTGCGAGCTAGAGTGTTTACACTACTTTGGTAACTTCGAAGCATACCAAACAGTCCCCCAAGACCCCGTGTCGAGGGAGCCGCCAAAAAAAGATGTGTGTGTGTGCTCCTGTCAAGGTTCTCTCTCTCTATCTGCTACTCAGCATGTCGGGTGCTTCCCTGCCACACCGAGCACGCATGCTTCTACTAGGTGAAGAAAATGGTTATCCGTTCTGACTGTGCATGCAACTTCCCGGCTCGCACATCTGACAACTCCTTTAACCTTGATAACAGCAGACCGCCTCCAAGGAAATTCCATGTCTGGGAACACTTTGAAATGCCATTGTATCACTTTGTACATTGTTCCAACAAGGGGGCAAAAAGGGCATCGAAAATCGACGTGGCATGAAGCACGTGCACTCCGCCATCACGCATCACACCCCCATCTGAAAGCAGGGTCCATCCTTGAGATGTGGTATCTTTCTGTACAGTATCTTGGCTGTGGTTTGTATGCGTTCAAGGCGGGAAATTTGACCGGGTGCGTTTTTCTTCTCTTTTTGTCACGGGTGGGACAAATCCTTACTGCTTTGGTTTAGAAAGCACCCTATCAAAACAGAGACAACAACAACATCCGTCTTCGGCTCCGATCAAGGCGGACGATAGATGTTGCTTCTATCGGTCGATATCGTGATTTTTATGACTCGCAGATTGTGAAGCCCGCCCCCATCCAATCAATCTCCCACCGGTCCCAACCATCTCTAAACATCACTTGCTGGCAACTCTGCTATCCTGTATATGTATCTTGTTGACCGCCATTTATGCCCGCTGAATTCCCGGGGGGCTCGCTCGCCTCGGCCCGGCCTCACTTGGTAGGCAAGATACAGAAAGGGTCAAGGGCCCATTAGCTTCGCCGTCTTGTTGCTGGGCGGACCTACGTACGTGGTCGAAAACTATTGCGCTTTGCCAAGAGCCAGAAGAAAACAAGCATCAAAGCAAAGAAGGGACCGACAAACTTTCCTCTTAACACCCCCTGTTGCAGAAAAAAACAGAGCGGGAGCTAGACCCCTCGCTAGAGCAGCCCCCCCGAAAGCCCGCTACCCTTCTTCCAAGACCTCGTAGCGAAGGGGGACGAAGTCGCACAGAAGCACAAGTGATCGCCAGAGACAGCAAGGGAAAAAAAAGGTTCAGCCACCCGGGGTCTTGGCGGGGGGAAGGAAAGCAGATGCGTAGGCAGAAATTGCCCGGTAGAAGCTCTCCATGCTTTGCTGATCCTTTGGCGGGAACCGGATGTTTGCAGCCGCCAGCCACAAAAGCTGTGCATGCATGGACTGAACTTCCTCCTCGCCAAGGGGCTGTGCTGTGTGGTTTGGGTCACTCAGTAAGGCAGATCGGCAGGTTGACTGTCTTTTCCGTGTTCCTGCCGAAGAACATTTAGGATGACAAGCCAAAGAAGAAACAAATAAAAATGATAAAAGAGCAACCTCCCCCAAGCTACCGGGTAGGACGAAACTACACAGCGCGTCGCCAAGGCCCCGATGGCTGTCAAAGCCCATCGCGCCCGTCTCTTGGCATACATATAGCACAGCCCTCCCGCTCGACACACACCAAAACCTGGCGAACGAAAGTTGAGATCGCGCCGGTAGTTGATACTAACGCAACCAGAGTTTGCTTGGCAAAGCCGATCTGGTTCTTGTTTTTTGTTGTTTTGGTGCATCGCCTGGTGTTTGGCAATCATCTATTCGGTCTTTTGCTTCATTTCCTCCCCTCCGGGACCAAGCAAATACTAATTTGAGCACAACTCTGTACTGCTACTGCCATCGCCCAGACATATGGGCGTTGTCGGGCACCTCCGATCGGCCATCGGCAAGTTCGTCTCAACTTTGTATTTTTTTCCCAGCCAGGTTTTTTTTCTTGCTATCTTGGCGGAAGAGCCGCCGCATTGATCTGTGCCCCTTCGTCCCAACTTGCGTATCTTGTCCCGCCTGCATGGATTGGGAATGCAAAAATAGCATGTCTTACTACATGGCTGGCTCGATTGACTTTTTGCCAAAGATTGTCTACTATCGACCAGTAATCGTTGTAATATTTTGCGTTGGGAATTTCTTACGACTTAGGATCTGACAGATGACATAGGGGGTGGCTGACTTATCGTCCTGTGTGAAATGACGAGCAGTTGATCGAGCGACAGCTCCTCAATGCAATCAACCCTGACTCCTAATGGGACTCGCGACCAGCGTTTCTACCCTGGTTGAGAGCTCAAGATAGAAAATCCCCGGGGTAGCCCTACGGCGACGAGTTGCGTGGTCCGGCCAACACATATCCAGCCTGCGCCTACGATACTCCTGAAATGGCGTGAATAGGGGGCGCCTTCCACGCAAGTCGTGGTGTTAGTATCGCAGAGATGCGGTAGCTCCATACTCCTGACCGTCACAATCTAACGCTAGGAGGATATGGATTTCCCTGGCGAGACCGATAGAGAACTCTCCGGAGCTTCTCGGTGGGTTGGAGGCTTGAAGCAACTTCTTTGAGCCGACTTACACCGCAGACTGGCCGGCCATGAACCGGCAGATCCTAAGCGATGGAAAAGATGCGAAACGTCACCCTGGCCATGGCGAGATACATGTGATCAGTCTGGTTGAACGTATCCAGACCATCAACGTCTCGAAGGCACATGGGCAATGGAAGCTTTCTCCCAAGGGTGACCGAAGCCAACCCCCGAATATGGGGGATGACATCGCAAAGAAGCCTTGGCAATCCAAACAGCGACAATTTACTGCAGTTTGAGATCCCTATGTTCAATTGAGATACCCTTTACAGATGGGCACTAGAAGAGCCCCGACGTCACCAAGTAAAACACTTCTGATGGCGCCCTCTCGCATCCGCAGCCAAAGCCTCGGTAAGTCGTCCTTGTATCCATCTTATATCTATCGGAACAGTTTCAACGCTACCTGCTACCGAAGGATCTTGGTATCTCCTCCCTCCATCTTGACCCACAAGAAACATAGACTCAGCTGTAGGTCCAGGCTTCAACCTCGACTTCCTCTTTAGCAATTCTATCAGAGAGGCCTATAGAATCGTGCTATATTACCAGTCAGGGAGTCGCTGAGTAGCTTTATCTGCAGCAGTAACAAAATCCACTGAAGAGCCATGTCATTCACTTTAGCAGAGTAGCGGTTGTTTGTAGGCCCATGATGGTAGAATAAGGAACGAGGGCCCGGACGTCCGCGGTGATATAGTGACCAAAGCCCAGCCGATGCCTAAATTCAACACTCTTTGCCAAAACCAACTTGCTAAGTCTGCTAAAAGAGGCCCAGGCATTGAAGAAGTTCATGGCTGTTGCCGAGGACAGATGATCCAGCCCATCACACCGTAACGTGGGGACGGATATACGAAAATATATTGGGAAAAGTCGCAGCATCCTGGCATGGATGACGGGATGATGTAGAGAGTCCAAGACTATACTGAGCTATGGGCCTGCTTACCAAGCCAAGACAAACCCCTGACTATGAGAATATGCCCCGGCTGATTGGCCGAAGCGCCCAGTGACTTTAATCAAGCACAGATGTATAAGGAGAATATGTGACGGTCTGCCGGTCTGCCGGCTCCTTGTCTTCAATAGCAGTGAGTTCATGAACTCTTTCCTCTCTGTCGTGGATCATTACCAATTCCAGGGTCTCTGGACCGGCAGCTGGTGAAAGAAATAAAGACAAGCGCTGCCAGGGCCAGGGAGACTGTCATAGATGGCCTCAAACTAGTGCGTAGTTCTTGAGCTCCAAGCTAGGTATTGTACAAAAGTCGACGAACTTCTCACATACCAGTGGAGAAACCCGCCATCCCTGCCAAATTTAGCGAAGAGATCTGAGATCTGGGGCCAAGATAATCACTCTAAAGTCGTCGTTTGTGCTGCCAATGTCCGTGGTCGAGGCCGGAGGCACTCAATGATTATTGCTAATCCAGCCTGCATTTTTGGGTATAAGCAAAGCGCGTAGCCAATTCACGAATAAACCAGAGGCCTATAGACCCCAATGCACACCCAAAGAGGAAAGGTTTACTACATAGATAAAATGCTCGTGCCCCCCAATATCCAACTACATGAAAGATCTTTAACTCAATCCCTGTACAGACGCTCTCGTATAACAGTCATGCCTACACTGAACCACCAACGTAGGTGTCAGCCCTGTGATGAGCCGTTAAGGGAAATCGCAGTAGCCAATATCGGGTGCAGCCCAGAGCTTGTTCGAGCTCGGCCAGGCAACCCCATATTTCTTCCCTTTTCTCTTGATAGACGTGAAATCGGGTTTCACTCCTCTTTGAGTTGACTGCCTGAACTCCATAGTAGTTTTGTCCTTGACATAGCCATGGCAAGCCACGTGGGTTCCATCCTTGACGTTTTGCTGGCTCTTGTAGCAGATGGTGATGTGATCTCCGAGTGGATCAATTTTGCGAACGCCGTTCTCGAAAGTTGTACCATGGACTCCGGATCTGAGTGTTGTAGATTAAGGGTTCAGCTATAATGTCTAATAGAAGTCCACGATCAACCGAGGAGATGGTGGGTTCAACAAGTAATGGTGGTTAAGAGATCTGCTTCACGCGTTTATACTAAGACATTCTCACCGAATAAACATCTCCTTGGGATAGAGTTCCTGGTCCACTGCCGTCTGGTAAGCTAAGGCAACCATTCTTGGCATCTTGACAGCCTTAGGTTTGTTCATTGCGTGGAAGTAGCATTTGACCATGTTGACAGAAGACATTACGCCCAAATGGATTATAATAGCTTGCTTTAGTTCTACTGTGTATGATGAGAGTGAGAGAAGAGGGCCACTAGAGCCAGGTCTGTTGAATTTTATAGTCCACGAGCGGAAGAAAAACACATGTCGGTCGACGTCCTCGAAAAACAACAAACCAAGCCATCGACTAACCACAACTTGCTATTTACGTGATGGAATTTTAGTTAGTCTGGACCGGATTCAACGCAGCAAGCTGGCCGAGATGACGCCCTGAAAGGTTGGTGGTTCACACTGATACAGGTGACGTGAGCGAAGCCAATAAACTCTACTCACAAGCCAAGAGCATCATAACCTGTTACGCATGTGATGAACTTGTAGCTATTCAAGGCTGGTCTCAAACCGAAGCCCATCTTGTTTACCAGTCGTGAGCCTCACAGGATGGTACGTGTGTCCTCGCAGTGTAGAATGTGTGTGATCAATATGTGCTAATACAGGGCTGGCTTTATCGAAGCAGAGCTATATATAAACCTTGCTTAACACCTAGGTATGTATATGATGGCCCTCTAAAGAAGGCGCAACACAAAAGACAATAAGCAGTATTAGTCCGATATATTCTACAGAGTTTAGCAACATAATTCTTGGTCAAAGAAAGAGCTTGCGAAGCGGAAGGCTCGTAACCTCTGGCATAACAGCACCTATTTATAATTACTTCGGTTCCTATCTTGTCGTACCATTTTAAGAAGGGTTTTATGCAGGGCGGACTGCAAGTACTAACCGACACAGCGGTCCTGGTAAACGGTCTGCGACCCACCATGATAGCAACTGTGCTGCCTTGCTGCTGTGCAACTGTAATTCGATTCGACGTGTGCTAGGCCGACTCGGGCTCTCTCCCATCACGGCACCTTACCTACTACCAACTTCGATGCTCCGGCTCCTGTCAATCCGATAAATTGACCTTTCATCGCTGACTTGAAGAAATGTTCGGATCCTTGCGTCGCAATGTCGCAAGGTGAACTCTTATGTTTCCATACCCTCATCTGGTGCTTCCCTGTAGGAGTTCTGTTCGACACCAAACAGTCGCCAGCATGTCAACCATACGTTATGAGCCCATTGACGAGGTAGAATCACTTTACGGTTACCATCCTGGAGGATATCACCCGATACACGTGGGCGATCAACTTCATCAACGCTATCGCATTGCTCACAAACTTGGGCACGGTAGCTACTCGACCATATGGCTCGCTGTTGACGAGGAGCGGTCAAGACCTGTCGCTGTCAAGGTTTGCACAGCGACCACCATTGAACACGACGAGGCCGATGTTCTGAGCAGGCTCCTAGGTCCTCAACGCATCTCCACAGGCAGTGAATTCATTCGGCCACTGCTTGACAGGTTCCGAATAAATGGCCCCAATGGTGTCCATTCTTGCATGGTAACTGCCCCGGCCAGGTGTAGCCTCACCGAGTTGATCGAAGAAGCGGATTATTGCCTGTTGAAGCTTCCAGTATCACGATCTTTAGTTGCTCAGCTCGCTCTCGCGTTGGCATATATCCATAGTCAAGGATACGCCCATGGAGGTAATATACCGTGACATGGCCCTATTCTTTGCAGCTATTGGGTGCTGACAAGGTACTTATTCCAGACCTTCACATGGGAAATATCCTCATTCAATCTCCCAAATCATTCCAAAAACTTTCCCCCGAGGACCTTCACGAGAAGTACGGACACCCGGACAGCGAGAAAGTCGTACGGGTAGATGGGGAACCGCTTCCCGCTGGTGTCCCGGCATTTGTCTACCCTCCACTTTGGTTAGGAATACAGGGCCACAAACTACCGATATCTGAAGCCAGGCTTTTTCTGTCAGACTTCGGAGCAGCTTTCCGTCCAGAGGAGCAAACACGATTCGAGTCGCATACACCACTTGAGGTACGACCGCCAGAATCAATTTTCGAGCCCGAAGTCCCTCTTTCATTCGCGTCCGATATTTGGTCGCTTGCATGCATCATCTGGGCCATTCTTGGGCAAGGACCGTTCCTGGGCGGCTGGTTGTTTCACGAAAATTCCGTTATCACCGGCATATTGGACAAACTAGGCCCCCTACCTACTGAGTGGTGGGAGAAGTGGGAGGCAGACGAGAAGGCAAAATTGTATCACGCCAACGGGGTGCCGACCGACCGAGAAGTCTGGACGTGGGATAGGAATTTTGAAGACGACATCCAAAACCCTCGACAGAAAGCATACGGTCAGGTTATACAGGATGACGAGCGCGACGCGCTCTTTGAGATGCTCAGATGCATGCAAAAATTCCGGCCTAGCGATCGGCCGAGTGCGAGGGAGGTCCTCGAGATGAAGTGGATGCGAGAGTGGGCAATTCCGGACTTCGAACGGGCTTTGGAGCTGAGAAGGTCAGCCATCTCTGAGGACTAGTTGTGATTCGAACTCGACCTGCTCAAGAATATGACAGCAAAGGCGGGCTTGGCACCTACCACTTTTAGCTGCTCAGCTTACGGCTTGAAAATCGATCACCCTATGTATCACATCATGATCGTTCTAGCTTGCCATCGTGGCCAGTATATGGTCGCCTATGGCCGGTATCAAAACCTTCATCCAGGGGATGATGAGGGGTAGCCGTCAGCTTGGAGCCCAAAGAAGAATGATTGTCGTGAGTCTTTCGACGTCATTGCTGCATGATGCAGGGTGCAAATGCTACCTACACATTTATCTCGAGCTTTCGGTATCAGAAGGATCACACGGTGGCGGCATCCACGGTCATCTTTGAACCTTAATCATGTCTAGAGAAAGGAGTGGTTATAGTTGATGGTATTTGCTGTTTATCTACAGTACATATAAACCCGCCAGTTTAGGCTTTTCCCTGCTCCCTCTCATTTACCTCTCCGGCTTACTCAATCATCCTGTTCACTTATTAAAAGCACTCAGTATCAAGATGTTGTCACTTTACGCCGCTCTGGCTATATGCGGCTTGGTTACGGGTGCAACATGGCAACAGAACCTTTACAACAAACTCCCTGACTCCATCCAAGAGGTTGACATTATTATAGCTGGAGGTAAGCTGGCTTTTAATGTGCCATCAGCAGCCTCAATTTGGCTACTGCTGACTTGACATAAAGGCGGCACGGCCGGCAGTGTCCTGGCATCGCGCCTCGCCTCAGCCTGCTCGACCCTAGTGATCCTCGTCATTGAGCAAGGCGAAGACAGCTTCAACCGAACCGAGATAATTCACCCGGCTCTATTTGAGCGCAACACGTTCCTCAACTCTACCAACGCTCTATTTTGGAAGGTGGCCAAGTCACCACAGCTGGCTGGTCGCGAGCCCGTTGTCGAGACGGGCGGCATTCTGGGCGGTGGCTCAGCCATCAACTGGATGGTGTACACCCGACCGCAGTGGGACGACTTGGAAGACTGGGGCACCGAGGGGTGGTCTCCCGAGGAGCTCATACCGTATCTAAAGAAGTTCGAGACGTATCATGGAGCTGGGCCTCATGACACACATGGATATGATGGGCCGATCAATGTCAGCAAGGGCACATACAGAGCCGTCAATGGCGAGGAGGGCTTCATTCATGGCGCACAAAGGGCTGGTTTCGACAGGATAGACGATCTCCAAAGCTTGCGCCACAACAACGGCTCCGGGCCGTGGTATCGCTACGTCTCGCCGGATGGTTGGAGGCAGGATGTTGCGCACAGGTACCTTCACCCCCGACTGCAGAGCGGCAAGTTCCCAAACTTGCACGTTCTCGTCGAGACTCAAGTCGAGAAGATCCTGTTCGACGACTCTAAGCGCGCTGTGGGCGTCCAGCTACGGCCAAACCCAGTGTTCCAAGGCCCGCTGGCCGGCCAAAACAGCAGAGCTGTAGCTGCCCGCAAGTTGGTCATTGCAGCGACCGGCTCTCTCGCCACGCCTCTCCTTCTCGAACGCTCTGGCGTAGGTGATCCGGAAGTGCTCGCCAACATCGGCGTGACAACCATCGAGGCTCTCCCCGGCGTCGGCAACGCGCTGCAGGACCACCACTTTGTCGGCTACGTCTACCGTACTAGCCTGACGCTCAACGAGACGATCAATGGCATGGCCAGGGGCGACTATGGCCGGGACGTTGACGCGATGCTAGCGGCTGGTGACAGGCAGCTCGGCTGGAACGGACACGACGCGAGTAGCAAGCTGCGCCCCAGCGACGCCGACGTTGCAGCACTGGGGCCCGAGTTTCGCGCCGCGTGGGATCGAGACTTTGCCGACCGGCCCAACAGGCCTCTGATGATCATGGGCCTGTTCAACGCCTTCTTTGGCGATAGGTTCACGCTGCCTGACGACTCCCAGTACGCCACAATCGCGCCCTGGCCCGCGTACCCGTACGCGAGGGGCCACATTCACGCCGAGGGGCCGGGTGTCGACGATGGGTATGACTTTGATACCCGGTGGCTGCTTGACGCGCACGACCTTGACCTGAAGATGCATATCTGGGGATACAAGATACAGCGAGAGATTGCGAGGCGGATGGACATTTTCAGGGGAGAGCTGGCGGCCGGTCATCCGCGCTTTGCGTCGAACTCAGAGGCTGCTGTGATTGAGATCGCCGAGGGGCCTGTTGCCGCTGATGACCCACGGATCAGGTATACTGAGCAGGACGACGAGCCGACCGTGCAGTACGTGCGCGAGAATATTGGGACCTCGCGGCACCCGCTTGGCACTTGCAAGATGGCACCGAGGGAGGACGGAGGGGTCGGTAAGCAATAGTTCCTCGTGAAGACGCTGTATACCTGCGTACCTACTGACAAAGGCCAACGAAAAAGTGGACAACAAACTGAACGTATATGGAGTTCAGGGGCTTAAAATCATCGATTTGAGCATTCCGCCTGGCCACGTGGCTGCCAACACCTATAGCACGGCGTTGATGATAGCCGAAAAGGGGGCGGATCTGGTGCTCTCTGAGTTGAACCTTTGACAAGGTACATGTTAAGTATTGGAAGACATTCTCAAGACTTGTGAAAGAAGACTAAAATTTGCGGTTTGCCCATAAATGGGCTTCTGATTGCATATAAAAACGTCTATTTTCGTGAGAAATAGCTTCGCAGCTTCTATTACACTCAGATTCCGTGACAGTCTCGTCATTCCAAGTATGCTGGATTCTGCATAACCTCAATTCTCCTGTTTCTTCGGATATCTGAAGCATGCATGCCTAGGTATCTCCTTGATTGGAAACTGACCTTTGACGTTAGTGAGAAGAGCATATTGCTTTTTTTGCTAGCAATACTTTTGCAATACGAGCTTACCTCCAACTAATGTTGGCTTGTACCACGTCCTGGATTGCCTTTATGTATCGACGAGCGTCGAGGTCAAACCATGCAGCCCATTCTGGGAGCCGACTAACTGTCTCGTCCCACTGGTAGCACGTCTCGTCGAGCAATGCGGCTATAGTGTCGAATGCTTCTTGAGCAGACTGTCCCGCCATTCGACAGGCTGCTACCATATTGAAAGGGCAACCCTCACTCTGAGAGAAACATCAGTTTTTGCTTAGTCAAAGCGCTTGAATGTACGGTGCTCACCTCTTCCTTGCGATATGATAGGATGTCATTGGATCTATCGTTCGTCACAGAAAGCTTTCAGCTAGGCATCCTTCTCAAAACTTCTGGGGGCCGAGTAGGGGGGTCTCGGAAGAGAACATCTTACAAGATCACTAGGTCTGCCCCCAGCCTCTCCAGTGTCTGGATCGAGGGATCGTCAAAGAATTGGTCCGGCAAGTGTATCGAGTGGGCATATTCAACCAGATGATACAAAGGGGCAACTCCGACAGAGAGCCGGCGGGTCTGCAGCATCTCGAGCGGGGAAGGTAGGTCGCTGCTCGTGAACGTCTTGATATGACTTGCGACGCCAAGGGCGTAAAGCTCCATGGCATTGGCAAAGCGGCTCCGAACACCTAGAGCTATATGTCAGAGGTGTTGAGGATGCTGCGAGGGAGCAGTTTGAGGGGCTGTACCTGGAGGGGCTTCCTCGGAGAGCCGCCTATAAATGTCGTCGTGCGCAAGAACCACGGGCATCTTCACTCCCGAAAACTGCTTGCCCTTCATGTCTGCCATGAGACTATCGAGGACGAGGCGAGTAGTTTTGAGATCCGACCTAAGATCTCCGGAATCGAACACTGTAAAAATTAGCCATCCCTATGACCCAGACTGGAAAATGCTGGGCGTAACTTACTGTCATCAAATGGAAAGACCTTGGCGTGCGTCATAAATAGAGCTCGAGGTCAGAAAAGTAACACATTGTCTATAGTGAAGGTCTAGATTGAGACGTGCACTCCAAAAAAAACATACCCAGTTTCCCCAGTCACACATGGTACGCAGCTTATGGATAGGGGCCTCTGGGGCGGCGATGGAGCAGAAGTAGCTAAAGTCGCACGCGCTGACTTTATACTGCATCTTTGAAGAGAACGAACACTTCCTAATATTAACCGTCAGTCTTGTACCTCTCAGTAGGGAAAACGCAAGCAGCGGAGTACTCACTCTGCCAGCCATTTCTCCGAAGCCGGCTTCACTGCCGCATAATGTCCGTTGACTGTTGGTTCCTGGACTACAAAGCCCTTGAAAAGGTCAGGAAGAACTACGACTGTTCGTTTAGACATTTCTTTCTCGGGTTGCTCAACAAAGTCACGAACCTTGGGCGCGACAGAGCTTGTCTTAGGCCACCTACTCACAACACCTGCCTGTAAATAATTATTTATACCGCAACACTTGGATAAGACTTGATAAGCCTAGTCAGATTGGAGACTCTGCTTAGCTCTGTACAGGCTTAATTTTCTCATTGTTGAATCCTGCTGACCCTGAAGTGTGAGTCATGCTATCATCAATATTCAACCCACCAATCAGTAGAACCTTTTGAGCACATTAGAATCCTTTGATCTTATGCTGCATCCCGTGTACGACGAATGACGTTGATGCGGGATTTGTCGTAGGAATCCTCCTAGATCCGCCCAAATATTGACCAAAGTCCAAGCGGGATAAAAAATCTGGCTTGTTCGCATGATCTTGACTTTTAGAAAAGCCTGAACCGCTCCACCAGAGCTCGGTATCCCCAACCCATTCTATCCAGAGATAAAGACCTCAGAGAATATACCATCATGCAAGCGTCAGCCATAGGAACGGGTGATGACGACATCCGAAACGTCGGCAACTACGCCTTCAAATGGACCCCGAACCATATCGCCAAGGAGGAGCTAGAGCCGCTGCGCCGCAAGTACGACGAGGTCGGCGCTGCTGCTGTGGATAGGATACAAGAGATCTATAGCAAGAGCACCGAGGCAGCCGGTGGCCAGCCGCGGCATATCTCCCGGCTGGACCTCCTGTCCGTCCTGGAGGAGCACCATGACACCGACGAGACCCTTGGTCGGCTCTGGGACGAGGTGAACACGGTACCGTCGTGGGTCGACTGGAAGCAGCTCGACAGGGGCCAGCGGGTCTTTTACCGCTACGCCCTTGCCAATCTGACTGGCTTTGCGTTACACGGCTTCGTGGGCGAGAACTCAGCGTCCCCAGGGACGGTCGAGGTTCTCGTGCGGACGGGGGGCTTCGGCACGCGGACGCTCATGGCGCGGCTCCTCCGGACGTTTCAGCTCGTACTCGAGGTCACTCACAGCCTTGAGTACATCCAGCCGGGTGGCGTAGGGCACAAAACAGCTGTGCGCGTGCGGCTGCTGCACTCCATGGTGCATCGACGCATCATGAAGGTGGCCGAGGCCAGGGGGCCGGCCTACTTTGACGTTGACGCAATGGGAGTCCCAGTCAGCACGCTCGATGCGCTCCACGCCCTCACAACCTTTGCCTGCTGCCATGCCTTTATACAGCTGCCGCTTATGGGAATCACTATGGCGGACCGCGAGGTCGAGGACTACATCGCGTTATGGAGGTACATTGGGCACCTGCTAGGGACGCCGACGGAGCACTTCGTCACTGCAGCCCGGGCCAAACTGCTCATGGATAGTGTAAACTACCATGAGCGCGGGCTGACCGCTAACTCGCTCGTGGTCGGGCACAACTTTGTCGAGACTGTCAGGGACGTGGAACCCATGTACGTCTCAGCAGGCTTTATCGAAGCCGGAAGCAGGGTGCTCAATGGGGACGAGCTCTGCGACGGACTCGGCATGTCGAGACCAGGGTGGTACCACTACGCCTGCTTCAGGGGCCAATGATGGCTCATGCGCACGCTCGCGGCGGTGCAGAGGTGGGTGCCCTGGGTGGACGAGAAGGTCACCAACTACAACAGGGATGTGCTGCACTCGGCCATCATCCATAGCAAGGCCGGTCTTGCGGGCGGGACAAAATTCGAGTTCAGACACGTGCCTGACGGAACTTTGACTGGGAAGGAGGAAAAGGCGGCAAAGAGTGGAAGGCTGCGGTTTTATGAGCGGCCCCTCGAGTTCTTCTGCTTTGCGTACTTTATCTTTGGGTCTCTTGTGTTGCTATGCGGCTCAGTTGTCGTGGTAAAAGTAGCAGTTGCGGCCATCCATAGTATCACGCGTGCTGTCTAAGGAGTTGAGGGTGGGTCATAGTTATGATGAAACCCAGGCAGAAGAATACACAGAAGACTAGTGGACGGCTTTCTATAAGGTGGGATACTAAATTTATACTGTACCGAACTTCGACGATTGGTAGATGCAGTAGGATTATTAGCCTCCTGTTAAGATTTGCGCCAAGGTGGAATCTGGGGCAGAAGGAGCTATTAAACTGGGCAATGGCAGGCCTACCCAGGTAGGAAAATGCTTGTATATATGGAAGGAAGGTAAGGTAAGTGGGTACCTGGGTAGGTGTATAAACACAAATAAGAGCATTTTGTACTACCTACAGTACCTACTTACAGTATCTACCCACTCCTACCTCAGTGCTCCTAGCCTGCCTAACGCCCCTATTCTTTCTGTTATCAAGAGCCTTACACCAAGATCCGAATACAATGGCTGTATATCTGCGGATCTATGGCATGTCAAATTTTGGGAACCTTTGATCTAGCTTGGTGGCTAGTTATTTGCACTGCACAAGCTCATGGCATTTTTGATGGAGCTGAAGCAGTGGATGAAAGTTGACGTACGGAAACGCTTACGAGGAGCTGTTCTCGGTGAGCATTTCCCATGATAGGGAACGCGTGGGCATTCTGCAAATATCTCCCACAACAGCCCCTTTTTGTTTGGTGAAGGCTGTGATAGTACTCTGGCAAATACCCAGTTATTTAAAACACAGGAAGCATTATCTCACATGATTCAAGAGCACCAATCTACACCACTTAGCGGCCACCTAGTCACCGGAATACCTATGCACTTACATTCCTACCTACTGTAGGTATGTACCGAACTACACATCTTGCGTACCTACCAAGTAGGTGGGTGTCGCAACCACCATTACATGATCATCATCAGCCGCACCGATGCCCCACCACTACCCCGCGGGATCAGTACTTTGTCGCAGCTCTTGCTTTATCTTTCTTCCTAATCTATAATCACCACACGCCTCCGCCCCGTATCCTAAGCACCTGATGAGTGACCCTCTCAGCACAGCCCTTGGCATCGTCTCTGTAATACAGCTGGCCACCAAGGCGACGCTGTATCTCAAAGATGTCAGGTCCGGCGTGACAGAGCGCACAAAGCTGCGTGACGAGATCCGCAGTGCCATATGTCTCCTCGAGATGGTGCGCGACCGCGTCGAGGATGCCGAGGACGAAGCTGGCGCTGTGGAAGCCCCCGGCGAGCCTCAACCGGCGAGGTCGTCCGAGTTGGCGCCCGCTTCTGTCGCGTCGTTGGTTGCAACGGACGGGCCTCTTCAGCGGTTCAAGGAGACCCTGGAGCTGATTGTGGCAAAACTGGCACCGCAGAGCGGGCTGCGCAGACAGGCGGGAATATTCACATGGCCTTTTGAAAAGAAGGAGGTTCAGGAGCTTCTGGCAACTATGGAGCGGCTCAAGTCTCATTTCTTGCTTGTTTTGAACAATGATATTGCGTGCGTTGTTACTGCAGTACCCGTCTGTTTATGGTTCTAGGCCTAGCTGACCGCACTTGTATCTCAGTGCCCTCGCCAAGATATCAGATAAGAAGCTTGACAGCATTGGCAGTCAGGTAGCAGACCTTAACACAGCCCGCCGAGAAGATGATGTCGAGCGGATTCTCCAATGGATTTGCCCGACAGCCGGATCAACTCGGTTGAAGCATCGCGATGTTCTCCAGGGAGTTCACACCGGAACAGGACAGTGGTTTTTAGAGCACAAAGAGTTCGTAGACTGGGTGGCTGGGGATGTCAACTTTCTGTGGTGCCCTGGAATACGTACGTAAAGTCCAGGACATTCTCATCGGTTTTTAGACTAACCCTCGTCGTGAAATAGCGGGCTCTGGCAAGACACGGCTGATGCAAGTCACAACTATTCCTCGAATCTTGCAAAGCAGGTCATAAACTGACAGTCAGTGCAGGTCTCTTATCATCAACCATCTAGAGCAGCAGCTCTCCCGAAGGAAAACCCTAGTATATTATTACTGCGAATACAGTCTGGCATCCTCTCAAACTACGGAGGCAGTGCTGTCGGCACTCGTTGAACAAGCACTTAGACGAGCAACCATCCAGGGAGTCCTGCCAGCCGAGGCGCATGGGCTTTACAACACCCACAAGTCTCAAGGAACTCAAGCGACATTGAAGCAGCTCATAGATGTCTTGTCCGCGATATCGGCCTCGCTACAGCACATGTACATTGTTATCGATGCTCTCGATGAATGTAACAAGTCGCAGGAGCTTGGCCTAGAACTTATTGAGACCCTGCGTACCCTAGCTCCCACCGTACGGCTGCTCTGCACGTCCCGACCTCTGGCCGCCTTCGTCACGGCCTTCCAAGATGAGCACCATATAGATGTTGCAGCGCATCCAGATGATCTCCGCACCTTCATCGAATCACAGATTCAGAAACAATCGAGACTTTCGAGACACGTCCGAGCCGATGCAGCGTTGGGAGACGAGATATCAGCAGCTCTGATCAAAGCGTCAGAGGGAATGTGCGTTACATATTCGTGTGATTGGGACACATCTCATGGTTTTTATCATGCTAAAGTTTACATCCGGTTGGGGCAATAGGTTTCTTCTCCCGGCTCTGCAGCTAGAGTCACTGTCCCGAAAGCTCACTCGCAGAGATGTACGACTCTCGCTGCATAAACTCCCTTTGACTCTCGATGCCATGTACGAGCAGGCGCTAGTCAGACTCCGCGCGCAACCTGAGGAGGATCGTCAACTTGCCGAAACTGTTCTTCTCTGGCTTCTGTGCGCCCATCGCACCCTCTCGGTCCTCGAGCTTCAGCAAATGAGCGCAGTCCATCTACTCGCAGCGGACGGCGAGGGCGTGGAGACCCTCGATGAGGAGGATCTTCCTGACGCCGAGACCTTGATTGGCGTCTGCGGCGGACTTGTCGTCGTGGAGGAAAAGTCCAAGTCGGTGAGGCTGGTTCATTACACCGCCCAGCAGTATCTGGTGCAATCTCAGCAGGCTCTTGTACCAGCTGCAAGGCTGGAGATTACAAATATCAGCCTGCTCTACCTGCAACTGAGCAACTTTGGCTCTGGTGCTCTGCTGGATGATGCAGCGATGGCTCAAAGGCTCGAAAAGTACCCCTTTCTGGACTACGCAGGAAAGTTCTGGGGATCAGGGTGCAGCGAACCTGACTCGGGAGATCTACACCATGTTTTAGACAGCTTTCTCAACAATCCAATGGCTGTCGAGGTTGCCAGTCAGGTGTTTAGCCTCCCGCAGTATCGGCACTCCAACTGGAGTCAACAGTTTCCTCGCAATGTCCCGGCTCTCGTTCTGGCTTCGTCCTTTCCTCTTCCCCACGTCCTCCGGCGACTTGTGACCGACAAGGGTGGCCTAGAGGATAAGGGCAGTGATGGGGAGACGGCCCTGATCCGGGCAGCCAGCCATGGACACTCTGAGAATGTAAAAGTGCTTCTCGAGCTGAAAGGGGCAATAGACGCGGTCGATGCAGCTGGTGAGACAGCCATAGAACGTGCCGCTGCCGGCGGAAAGGTGGCTGCGGTGGAGGCCCTCATACTGGGCGGCGCAGACACCGCGCGCAGACAGGCAGGGGGCTGGACCGTCCTCATGTCTGCGGTCAGGAGCGGCAGTCTTGAGATGGTTAAGCTGCTTGTCGGTGCCGGAGTAGACGTCAGCTGTGTTACAGATTATGGCGACTCGGCTCTCAGTCTAGCCACTCTGTGTGGCTACGAAGCAATTGCCAACCATCTCGCGGATGCCGGCGCCATCCTGCCCATCTCAGCCGCCGGTCGTAGGGCTTCACGCATGGCAAACAAGAAAGGCCTCCAGGCGCTTGTGAGACGTCTTACGGCTGACTACGAAATTCTGAACAATGCCGGGCTGGAGCGTGAGCCGGCTGCCAATCAAGCTCAGCTGGCTTTCATTGCCGAGATGAATGAAGAAGATGCAGTTGCGCAGGGGCCGAATGATCTGCAGTCGGGTGAAAGAAGCCAGATCACGACCAGATATGCATCAGTTCACGAAGTCCTGGACGGTTTGACCTATACACTTGGATTCGCCAGGAGATACGAACTAGAGTCAAGGATAGGCCGCGGTCATTTTGCAGAGGTACGCGTGTGTATCAACAAAGTTACCTTGGTGCGACACGCGGTCAAAATCTACTCTCCAACAAAATTTGGTGACTCTTCGCTATGGTCAGAATGCATACCCGGTGAGGTAGCCGCCCTGCAGGAACTGAGACACCCGCACATTATAGCTTGCGTTGACGTGATGGTTTCGGATGCCATGGACCAAATTTATCTCGTCCTTGAGCTCGGCAAGACCGAGCTTTTCAACTTTATTATCATGAAGCAGAAACTGTCGGAGGAGGATTGTCGTTTTGTCGTCTCGCAAATACTTTCAGCTATTGGGTTTATGGCAAGTTGTTTGTTCGCTACAAAACAATCTTTTACATTCATCTTGCTTACCCCTGGTCTTATCTAGCACCGAAGCGGATGGGTTCATCGAGATGTAAAGCCCGAGAACATCCTTATATCGGACGATCTTACGATCAAGCTGATCGACTTGGGACTGTCGGTCAAACTGTCCGACAAGCCAGATCACTATGATGACACCCTTTGCGGCACTCCGAGTTGTATGTTCAACCCCAAACTCACCAGGTCAATTCCACTAACTAGTAACTAATCGCTTCGGCTGTGTCTTGATAGATGTGGCCCCTGAGATTCTCGTAGAAGGCAGGCGCCGAAAGTACAGCTACCCAGTGGATTTGTGGTCTATCGGAGTGGTGATGTACATCTGCCTCTGCGGTTTTCCGCCATTTTCCGACGAGCTTTTCTCTGAGACCTTCCCTTACACGTTGTCCCAGCAAATTAAGAGAGGCGAGTTCTCTTACCCGTCGCCATATTGGGATTCTATTGACGATAAGGCTCTTGATCTGATTGACCACATGCTTGTGGTGAATCCGGAGGAACGGTTTTCAGCTGAGCAATGCCTGGCACACCCTTGGATTTTGGCAGCGTGATAAGGGCGAGTTACCCAGAGGGGTATCTTTTGGCACATGATGATTCTATCAAACTCTTGAAGATCAGTACCAATGTGTACCTGTACGTTTTTCGCTATCCATTTCAAGTGCCCAAAGTTGAAAATATAGACACAAGGCCAGCCATGGTCTCGACTTGGGCGCCACACAACCTAAAGATAATGGTATTATATACTGAACACTGACAAAGAGCGTAAGCTTTCAATGCATGCGTGTCTGTATATTATACATGTCTTGACGGTGAGGATTGATTTAGAGGCCTTGGGCGGGCAGGACAATAGGTCGTACTACTACTAGTGACTTGTGTGGCACAGTGATGAGCTTGGAATGAGCTTGGAATGAGCTTGGAATGAGCAATATGAAGCAGAAACTTCCACCAATACTCTATACATACCGTTTGGTGAGTGAAACAAACGTTCTCTTCTTGTCATCCCCTGCTTAATCCACCAAATTGAACCTTGCCAGCGATTCACCTGAGGAAGTGTTTAAACAGATGACCATCAGTGCCTTTCGATGATCAGTCTTTGGGCTTTATCACTGCTTGGTTAAATATTTTTTAGGCATCCGAAACTATATAAAAAGATCTTGACAGAGACAATGAGCCCTCAAACTGAATGCGGGATCAGACAAAGAGCGCTCTCTGGGGAATGCTGAAAAAAAGTGAAATAAGTGAGCAAAACGAAGAGTTAGGCAAGCTTGGACAGTGAATGATATTCAAAGCTGAGGGTAAGCAATGCCAGCAAACTGTCCATATATACAGGCGCACTCGTTCATCTATCAGTGGAAGAAGCCCAGTTTCAAATTTGTGAAGCTGCAGATTTTAAATCAACCCGTTTCAAAAGGTTCTACCAAGCCCTGAATTTGATCACATTCTCTGTGATGAAGCATCAAATCAGTATGTCTGCCCCCGTCAATAAGTATCTCGTTTTTTTTCTTTCATGCAATCGACAACATACTCCATGATTCAAATCTCTTCACTAAATATATTGGTGTTCCGGAAGCAGGGTTTTTCGTGATCCGAGATCCTGTTCAAACGTGCCGAATCAAAAGGATCCCTGCTGGCCAAGACAGACTGACACTCACTCCTGCGTCTCCATACCAAAACCCCCATAGATGGACATCTTCTGTACGTGAGATTTGGTGGACTATGCCAACGTCACTTTGGAGGTGCAGGGTAGGTCAGATTCAGGGGTCAACTATGCTGCCTGGTAAGCCATGATTTGTCCCAGACAAATCTTTATTTTCACGTCGAGAAAGACCGTCTATTCATCTCCGACTTATACATGCAGAAGTAAGATGCTCACCTACCTGATCCAGCGTGTAGATATGCCCAGCTACCAACTCAGATAATTGGTTGTCAGTTGCAGTTCCTACTCCCAGGTGGATATTCACGTCACGTGATACCCCTTTTCGACAACACCGAATCCCTTCCTGGGTCTGCCAGCACATATGATTTTTCAGTGAAGTTCCAGTGCGTGGGGCCAGGGCGATGAAGGTTGTGTCCTCTTTTTAAGAAGATATATCATATAAATAGTATGCTGAGCATCATATGAGATTGTCAGTGTGCCATGCCATCTCCACGCTAGAAGCACTGCATCGACTATAAGCTAGAACAGGGAAAGTACCTCGAACTGTCAAGTTCCTGAGTTTGTGTTGCAGCCCTAATTTGTCAAAATAGCGTAGAATAAATGGCGACCTAGGGATATAGTAAATCTCGTAAACTTATCAACTTAACGGTCTAGTTCAACGATTAAATTCTCCACCCTGAATACCAGTTCCCACCTCGACTACCCCATCCCATCTGCTGCTGACGTGAGCCGCTCTCCCGGGCTGCCTTTCTCTTGCTTTCGCGGCGCCTCTCCTCCTCGGAGATAACCGAACTTGCGGTCGTGTCCTTCAGGACACGGTTCCGGCTGCGCAGCTCCCGCTGGATTGCCATTATCGGAGGCCGCGGATTCTCAAAGCATGCGAGGGCGTGGCGACACGAGTCTGGGTCATCTGCCCAGAACTCCCGGTGAACGGCGCCGCGATCGAGTAGGTCACCAAAGATGGTGCCCACGGAGAGGACCTCGGCGACCCGGGCGCGGTTGCGGAGGAGGATCTCCTCGCCCGGCGCCGCCACGTTCCACATGGTGCTACAGATAACGACGCGGTGGTAAAACTCGGTGCCGCACAGCGCCTTGAAAACTTCAATGTTTAGACGCGACTGGTCGATGACGTGGACGTCGTTCATCCGGTACAGGTAGAGCACGCCGTCGACGCCGTCGGTCCATTGCGAGACCTCGGCCAGGATCTCGTGGTTGCTCCTAACAGTGTCGTCAAAACCCGGCGTATCAATCAGCTCGAAGCGGCCGGCCTCGTCAGTGTAGTTGTTGCATAACAGGGTGCCTCCAGGACTGGAGTTAGTACGTGAGCGACGAGGCAGAATAAGAGATTTGCAGTTAGAGGTATTAACTAACAAGAGTCGGCTCCGTCACTGACTTTGACGTCACAGCCAGTGGCCAGTCGGATAAAGGATGATTTCCCAACGCCTGTCTCGCCGAGGACCAAGATTCTAAGGGGTCTGGGACCTTGGACGACATGGTCTCCATCAGATGAGCTGGGTGATTGGGACATTTGAGGATGTTTGTTGATTACTCAGTCTCAAAATGGAAGTAAGTCGTAGCTGCTGTTTTAAGTAGCAATCAACTGTGCTGGCTGTGGAGAGCAGGTAAGGTTACGGTAGGTAGGTAAGTATCTTGAAGAAACTTTATATCAAACAAGACCCGGAAAAGCAGAAAGCTCACATGAGTTGGATTTATTCATGCATGCCTACATAATTAGCGTGCGTTGCCAAATACCTACATCAACTCACCTAGGCTTTCAGCTAACATACCTCGGTAACAAAGCCACAGCGCTCTTTCTCCTGGAACAATGCAGCCCCAAAGACTTTAGGCAGTGACGGAGTGGCAAGCGTTTGGATTCGACAGGTGCTGTGCGTAGTGAGCCCTAGAAAGACATGCCGCCCAATGATCTTGAAGTTCATGCTCAGCTTCTTCAGCTTTTGACGCCTCATGAGCTAGCCTCTTGCACTGTCTGCATGGCTTGGTGCTTCGAATCGTGTGCCTACTTTGTATCTCTCTTCAGGTCTCGAGATTGTTTTGCCACGAGCGTTACGGATCCGCCTCGATAGGGCGAGGCTTTGTTAATTCTCAAAATTACTTCAACGAGTGCGTCGATTTGAGGTCTAGAAGCGGGTAGACCCCAAGATGAACCTCACAAGTCTCCAGCCCCACAAGCTAGCCATGCTAGGCTCTTACACTGCCTGGCTGGCTGGGTGCCTTCAAATGGTGCGCCTACCTCTTTGCGGGTTTTTAGGTTGCTTTCCCACGAGCGTTACGAATCCGCCTCGATAGGGCGAGGCGTTGTTGGTTCGCAAAGTCGGTTTTTTATACCAGTTGAGTTGTGTCAACTTAAGGTTTTGAATCGAGAAAGCCCCAAGACCATCCTTGTAGGTTTTGCGCCTCATGAGCTAGGCTTTGGCACTGCCTGCCTGATCAGGCGCCCTCCAAGCCATGCGGTCCGCGAACTACGTATTTTTCAACCACTGTCTGCATGAGGCTCATGAGCCTCGCAGAGCTGCCAATGTAGCCGTAATAGGTGAGGTCAGCTTTCTGGAGTGTCCTGCCTGATTGGCAGCTCCCGTCTTTAAGATCAGACGCGCATCCCCTCCCCAACTTGATGTTTGTCCATTCTAAACACCAGTCAAGGATATCGTGTCCTCTTGCACCGAAACAACAAATATCCCACCATGAGCTCGGACGGTATTATCAGATTGGCCATATTTGGCGTGACGGGAGCCGGCAAGACATCATTCGTCAATGATGCCACTGGCTCAAGCATGAGAGTTGGAGATGGCGCAGATTCTTGTAGGTCGATCTCACCTCAAGCGCGACTTGTGTACCTACCCAAATACTCACCAACGAACCCAGGCACTAAAGAGTTGCAGTTCGCCGAGCGAGTGGTTGACGGCCAAAAGTTCATAATCTACGACATCCCTGGGTATAACGACACTGAAAACGACGACCCGCAGCTGTTTGTCAAGATGTCCCAGTGGTTTGCAGATGCGCATTCGAAGGGGTGGCACCTCAACGGTGCGGTACTCATGCAGCCCGTCAGTCAGACGAAGGTTATGGAGCCCGAGAGGGCGCGTGTCCGGCTGTTTGAGAAGACGGTTGGGGCAGATTTCTTCAAGCAGGTCACCATCGTGTCCACCATGTGGGACCAGATACGCCAGGAGTGGGGAGAGAAGAATGAGGACAACCGCGCTCGCGGGGATAGGGGCGTGTGGCGCAACCTTCTCGCAGGAGGTGCCGCAATATTCCGCTACACCCACAATGAGGACTCGGCCCTCGCCGTTCTGCGCCACTTTCTAACGCCCGAGCGGTTTTCACCCCGGCCCATGCAGCTCCAGCTCGAGCTCGAGCGCTACGCCGGGAGGCTGTACCAGACCGAAGCCTGCGGAGAGCTCCGGGAAACTATAGGTGGCAAGGTCGAATCACTCCGGCTGATCATCCAGAATGGGGCTTCCAGTCCGGAGCTGAGAGAAAAGCTTTTCCAGGCGACTGGATGGCTCAACTTCCTGGCTGATGTTGCAGTGAGTATTGCCTAGGTTAACTTCTCTATGATTTGGCTAAGAGGTCCTCGGCATAGTAAATAAAGTAACAAAAAGAGGAAAAATGGAGCTGACCAAAACGGACATTAGATAGAATTTGTTCTGGGGACATTGGTTGTCGCTGGCGTGGCTATCCCACTTGCAGCCGCACCTGCGCTCTGTCAGGTCATGTGAGCTTGCCTTGCGAAAACGGCATTTATATAGTGGGTGCCTCGATGATCTGGGCGCCCTGCCCGAGTGGTAGCCGGGATATGTTAGTTTGAGAACCTTGAGTATCAGTCAATGCTTTGTTACTGTACAAAATGAGTCTGGAACAGGGCAAGTACAGTCAGTTGCAGCCCGACAAGGACAGTATACCTGAAATGTAATAAAGGGAAAAATGGACAGCTCCGGCTCAATCACCAAGAGGCACGTCCCAAAGCCAAGATTCATGTGGTATATTCGTATGTTACAGGATAAGTAAACGTGATAGCCCTAGTCGTAGATCTCTACCTATCGACGATTCGTGGCATGTGTTGTTGTGTTTTGATTCATAGCCGTCTATATGCTCTCTTCCCGCATGATGTGATTTGGTGTATAGTACAAGAAAAGGGGTAAAACTCAAAAAGGTGTGTTTGGTATACAAGAAGGTTGTGCGTGGTCATAGCAGATACTTATCGTGCCAGGATATCTCATGTGGTGGAGAGAGTATTAGTAAATATACAGTTCAGGTCCCCCTTCTCGGGGAAATTCATTCCTGTGTGAGTTGTACAGACAAAGAAATTGCAGTGGTGATCACAGATCGGGCCGAGCAGATCTTGACCTCATCGTGCTTTCTCGTCATCTAGCTGCGGGGCTTGGGGCTTGTTCAGCAGCAGCAGAATGCCCTCGTACATGCCAAACATAATTGCGGCGCTGGGCACAGTGCGCAGCAGATGGGGTGTCAGGCCGCCCCAGAGGCCGGCCACGCCCTCCTCGATCCACACGGTCCGGAAGCACTGTACCAGGCCTGTGTACTTGGGCTTGCCGTTGGCTAATGGCGCTTGACGAAGGCGGGTTCGTGCGACCTCGTGCGGGTATGTGGGGACGGCAGCAAGCAGCTTGGCGGATCCGGCAGCCACGACGTTGCCCGTCAAGTCGACGATCTTGTCCCAGGTGGTCTTTGGCCTGCCGCTGAGCACAATCTCCTCCTCGCGACGCCTGAGGGCGCCCTTCATCTGCTCGTACAACACCCAGTGCAGCGTCGACTCGGTCACGCCCAGGTACGAGGCGCTCATGCCCTTGTACATGGTGCGGACGCCCTCGTCTCGCAGAACCTGCTTGATGCAGTCGAAGCTGTTACGGTACTGCCTGCCGGAGCCGCTACGGGCCGCGGTGCTCTTGTCGAGCTGCAGGCGCGTCTTGATCAGCCATATCGGGTTTGTGGCTGTCGAAGTTACGACGCCTGCCGTCATGGCCGACAGGAAATTGACCCAGTCTGCTTCTTTGCTGTTGTTGAAATGGCCGGAAAGCAGCTGTTTCATGTTGCCATACACAAAGAAGTTGATAGATCTTGCCGGGATGACGCCGACAAGGTTAGGACCGAGACCTTTGAAGAGAGCACGTGGTCCTTCTTGCTGATACACGGACCCCAGGATCGAAAACGTCTCGGCGAGGTGGAAGCGCACCATGCGGAAAGGGCCAGCCAGGCCGCTGAAGTTCTGAGCGGTAACCTGTCGCTGGCGTATTTGTTGCTGGTAAAAGTCGGACTGTAATCGTGTCTTGAGCACATCTAATGGTGCCGTCAGGGCTGCTGCTGTCATCCCTCCGATGCTATAGCGCGGATGGGTGGTCAGCCAAAGCTTTCAAGGTGCAGCCTATTCCTAATCTAGCAGCAGCGCATAGGAGAAGCCGACATACCCGCCGGCGACAAAATGTGACCATGACTTTGCAAAAGTTATGGCCCTTGTTCCCTCTGGCCTATTTATCGGTATGGCACCCCCTATCTCTCGCGACTCGGCGAGTGGTGGTTTGTCGCTGCTGTCCGCTCTCGCATAGCTCTTGGCAAGGGCGGTGGACTCCCGTGGGCTGTCCACCATGTTGGCGGATGGAAAAGGCATGTCTTGATAGAGCCCAGAGCAGTCTGAATCGTTGGGCAAGGGGGATCAGACAGAGCTCGAGCTTGTTCAAGCCCAAGCTGCCAAGAAGGTAGAATTGTCCAGGCTAGTGGTATCGAGACCAATGTGGTCGCATCCGGGTGCAGACTATGTGACTGGTGAGTCGAATACGGCGTCGGAGTGGATATCGGGATGATTATTCTAGGTACAGATATGATATGGTACACCTGTTATTCAGGGGGTGAAGGAAGCTGGAGGTGGTGCAGTGCCTAACGGATGGTTAGGGACGCGGTCGATGATGATGCGCGCCTCTATGCGCTTGCTGCGATGGAAGAAAAAAAAGTGACATTATGTGGGGCCGCCTCTGCGATAGCGACCGATAAGAGATCTAGTCTAGTCCCCTAGTCCTGGTCGACCAATTAAGCATTGGTGGGGTAATAGGTGGGGTAATATTGGACTGTCAGCTGCAACTTTTGGCAGACAAAGTCAACCCCAGTAGAACTATGCACAGGACTAGGCTTCCTCCCCTCTATTTCTATGGTTTGACATTATCAATCAGAACATTCCGTTCATCAACCCAATCGGCGCAAAAGACATTCCCTTCAACCAAGAAACACACCGTCAATCTGCAGCCTATAACCTACTGCTTCAGCCTGCATGTCTTGTTTCCTTGGAAGAAGCGGCTACCCGGCTGTCGGGTCATAACTACATCTCCTTCCTCATTCGAATGCCCTCGAGGCCAATGGCATCACCCCATGCACTTCTGGAGACAGGTCCGCAGGGAGGCTCAATGCACCTCAGCAACAGGGCAAACAAACTTGCCTCTCGGCCTGCTGCAAGTCTAGCCGATAGGGCCTTTCGAGCCCCTATACGTCCTTGGTACGTCCTTAGCAAGCACGTGCCGCATGATTTTATATCTAGAAGCACTTGGCATACGTTGGGAATAGGCTGGCCTGGTCATGTTGCCATGGGCGCCCTACTCCCCAGGCTTATGATCCCGCGCTCCCCGGCCGGCCGCGCTGGATGGACCGAGGAAAACCTCCCCACATTCTTATGCAATTGGTGACGAAAGCATTGGCATGTAGACAAACAATATCCCACATCCAGCTTTCTCACTCGTCCGATCCTTCACCATCAAGCCACCCCCCCCCCCCCCTTGCATGATGTAGGAG
>JARHUK010001277.1:0-11436 GCA_031001725.1 Pseudopyricularia javanii | reverse complement strand
GTGTAAAAGGGGGTGCGGTTGTTGGGGGGGTGCGGTGAGGCGGTACGCAACGTTATACCCTGCTTCTGCAAGTTTATCCGCAAGTTTATCTGCCGTTCACGTAGCCAATTCACCACGGCTCAATTTACACCGTTTCACGATACTCAAAGACCTCAAAAAAATTGTTTCGGTCTTCTTCTGGAAGATATTCAAGGTGCAAACTGAGGGAAATGGGCGGTACGATGTAATCCCGACAGCGAAAAACGGCGTCAAACTGATCGACATCGGGAGGCTCCGGACGGTCCTCCCATCTCATATCATCCAACTGGGTTACCTCGATGGCAACTAATTACCACATCGTCAAGAAGATTCCGAATGACACGGTTGGTTAAAATGCCGCGGCGACCTCCTGGGGGCCGCACACCCCACAGGACCCTGAACCAGGCCGAGTTGATATCATGGTGGCCGGCGTGCCGCTGTACAAGATCGTATAGCTCGGCCATACGGAGCCCGTTGCGATCACGTGCAAGCACCCCGGTGCGGAGGGGCGGTTGCTGGCCGCTGCCGGAATCATAATCAGCGCGGATGAAACCGAGCCGTCGCAGGGGCGGTTGAGCCACGAACATTTTGCGCCAGCTGGCGTTTTTGCGGGTAAAAGCTTCGCGGGCCTCGGCCGGATTTTCTGGTGGCCGGAGGCTAATGGCCGCCCAATGCCTCAACCTTTTAATGCGGTCGTTGTAACCAGCCCGGTGGCTGTCCCATGATTCCGCAACGATCGGGTTATCAATATCCGACGGTTCCTCATGATGATACCAGTCATCGAGGGCGATACGCGCCCACGCGGCTTCGGCGTCGGCTTCCGGGTTGTTTGAAGCCCATGGCATGGCGTAAAAGGAGTCGGTGCGCCGCAAACGGCCGGACTGGGGGCCAAAATCGAAGAAAACCGGGCCGAACTTGCGCAGCAACAGCGGGTTTAGCGCCTGGGGCCAGGATGATACCGCCGAAGCGCGGGGTGGTGGGTCGGCGTCGTCGCGACGGGAAATGTTTACGAGATGGGCGAGGCTGTATTCGGTCCCGTGTTGCGCGCTAATCGCAGAAGGGTCCTCGTCCGGGAGGAAAAAGAGGGCGCGTTGTAGCTTGCGGGAGGTGGCGATGGTGTCGCGCCATTGGGTGCAGACCCGGTTCGCTGAGACTAGCAGTGTCGTGAGGTCCAGATGGAGCAGTATTGCCTCGTGCAGTTCGTAGACTGCAAAGGTTGTGGCTGAGGCCATTGTGGTGTGTTGGCTGTTGTGTTGGTTGTGGTTGAGGAAGTGTTGAGTGAGTGAGGGATGTCGGTTGGTGGTAGATTGTGGTTTCGGTAAAGAATGTGATGTTGCAGACAGGAATTTCGAAGCCGCTGACATGCATGCGCATGCCCCCGAAATGGATAGAATCAAGCTATAAGAATGAATTTACCACATTATATATACTCATTTACATTAAAATATTAATATCGATTTGTCACTTTCCCTCCCCGAACAGTAAGCAAAACACTCCGCTACGGAACGCTGCTAAAAGCCTACTCTTCAACCAGATTTACTTGCTCACATGCTTACCATCTTTGACAACCGCCGTCTCAGGCTCCTCCACCCCCGTCGCATGCCCAACCTCCTCGTCCGCTTGATCGTCATCGCTAAAAGCTCCGCCGCCCTCCATGCCATCCGAGTCGTCGTCGTCCGCAGCGGCAACCGCGTGGGTGCCCGTCGCGCCCTGCAGCTGCTGATACAACTCGTCCTCGTCCTCGTCGTCTGGCGGGCTGACGGGCGACGGCCGCCTGCGCTTCTTTTCAAAGTCCTGCTTGTGCGCCTGGGCCAGGTGCCGCGACAACGCGCCCACGATTGTGTCCGCTCGCGTGAGCCGCCTCCTCACCGTGCCGCCGCCGCCCTCGCCGCCCGGCGACCCTCCCACTCTCCCCTCCTCGGCCGCAGACGCCCGAGACCCCGTCCTAGCCGCCGACGGCATGCGCGCCAACGCCGGGGAGGAGCCCTCCATATTGGCGCCCGAGTTCTGTGCCCTGACCGAGCCGGCGACCCCTGCCGCATTGCCAACGCCGCCGCCCACCGGCACCTCCTCGGCGCCGCTGCTGCTCTCTTCGCCCTCCAGCTTGTAGGGTAGTGGTACGTCGCGGCTAGCCTTGTACTGCGCCACGTTGCTGCAGTGCTCGTTCTCGACCCTGAAGATAGTCCACATTCCACGGCGCGAGACCTCGGCGAAGGCGACCATGAAGGAGACGATTGTGCTGTGCTGCGTGTCGTGGGTGAAGATTGCGTAGAAAATCCAGGCGAAACGGAGGATCGGATCCACAACCATGGCCGTGTAGTAGGGCCATTTCTTCTTGAGACCGATGATATCGCGGAGGAGGAAGTTCTTGTTATTGACGGGCTGCAGGAGGGAGAAGTCCATGAAGATGTCCCAAAAGGCTGTAATTTTTTAACAGAAGCTTTAGCTGAGAACTCACAGAGAAAGGAGAGTTTTGTAGATCATGCAGCGGGTGTTGACTTACAGCAATATATGGCATTGATGCTGGAAAAAGTGATGAAAAGCGCCAGGTTCGTCTGCGTGTTCTCAATCCGGTACAGGCTCAGGCACACGGCTGCTGTGATGCTCATGGTGTACTTGCCGCAATTGACAAGATGCGGGAACGCATTGCGGGTATCGTAGTAACGACGGATGCACTGAAGAAACCGCCAGATTGGTGGCAGGGCCGCGAGGAAACCAAGCAGTCGGGAGTGGCTTGAGTTACACTGCTCGGGGTCGTCCCAGCGATTGTGGTACAGGCAGAAGAAGAGCTCGACGTTCTTATCGCATTACAGTAATACATCAGTACAACACGGTCTCTCCAAGGAAGCCCAGGAGGGATGAATGCCAATACTTACACACATGGCATAAGTCAGTGAGCAGTAGATGTCGCCGAGGAAAAAGTCGCGAAACTCGACAGGATATAAGCCTGCAAGGAGCAGTCGCCACTGCAAGGGAATGGGATGTTAGCCAAGCTTCACCACCAAGATAAGGCGTACCAGGAGCAGCAACTGACATGAGAATACAGAAACCACCTTCGACTGCGCCAGTAGAAAACAGGAGCAGGAAAGAAGATGATCAAGGTGGTGAACCCAATCAGGATAACAGGGAAGTAGAGATACATATCCTCTGACCCCAGTCGTGTAAAATTGGCCCAGATAAAAACGCCAAACACTAGGAGGAAGAACGACGGGAACTGCGACAGCTGACGCCAGTCAAGCTGTGTCCTGGGGTCGAGCTCAAAAATGAACTGGTAGTTGATCTTGTTGCGCGACCACAGCCGACAGTCGAGGCAAAAGAGCACAAAGAGATACAGCATGAGGAAGTAGCCGCCGTAGATCTGCATAAGGTAGTTTGTGTGCTGACGCAGCTCATCGTCGTCGTGAAAGAGCAACTCGGCGCCATATGTGCCACCCTGAATGGCAAATACGAGCCCGACACCGACTAGCAGGCCGCTGCGGAAGGCGCTGGCGGACTCGTCCGCCGGCCTGCGGTTGAGGTTTCGCAGTTTGCCCGCGGCGATCTTGTGGTTGCCGCGCTCAAAGTAGCGCGCGTAGAGGTCCTCGACGGCTGCGATGTGCGAATCCAGGACCCCGGACTTGACAAAGTATGCCTCGTTGACACGCTCGTGCATGTAGCGATACGTAGGCCTGGCGTTGACAGCCTTGTCGTACTTCTTGTTGAGCTTCCGGAACGCGGTCCTGTTGAGCAGCGCGAATGACTTGAGCAGCTCAAGGCCTCGATAGAACTCCTGCAGAGCAAGCTTGAGTTTGTGCTTGGCGATTCTGTACGGGACATCATCGGCCACAGGCCGGCGCGTATAGTCCCTGTTCGAGGGGTCTTGGAGGCCAGTCATGCGCGGGGTCTGTGCCATCTTTTGCAGCGCCTTCGAGTTTGGACCTGGGCGAGGGTGGCTTATGTCGAGGAGCCTATCTGTGGCTGGTTGCAGCCAGCCATTGCTGATCCATGATTTACCCTTGTTCTTGTTGCTTTTCTTGCCGTCTTCACCTCCTGCGCTCCCCCCAAAGTGGCCATTATGTCTTGCGACTGCTGCCCGTCGGCGTTCCCTCATTTTTTCTATTTCGCTGAGGCGCTGGCTTCGCATGATGTGTAGTTGATCCCGCAGAGCGATCAGACGTTTCTCCGCCTCGACTTCTTTCTCACGGTAAAAATCATCAACCTTGGCCAGCTCACCGTCCAGCCAATGGAAGAAAGAGTCCTCGAGCTCCGCAGCTTCCTGTTCCAGTGCGTTATTGGGCAACGTCGACTTTCTACGCGTCAGGCTACTGCCGTGTGCCGGAAACGACATGGTCTTGCTCAGCCGCTGCCTCAACGGACTGTACCCAGCCGGGTCTGCATCAGCACTGGTTCCTTGTCTTGTTTTGGGGCGCTGTAGAGGGCAAGTTTGCGACACTTCGATTGAATCACGTTGACCTGAACCGCCCATGGTGACTTGCATCGATTTGCTTCTCTGGAAGGGGTTCTGGAGTCGGGGTGGATTTTCAGCCGGATCTTCGGTCCTGGATGGGATTTTCATGGCGGGCGCCGGAAGCTCAAAGTAGTTTTGATAAGAGGAGGATTTGGTAAGGGGGTTCTCCGGCTGAGCGACGGCCGGAGGAGTGGGCACGAAGCTGCCATAGTGCGTATCGCTCCCATAGGATCCCTTTAGCCGCTGCGTCTCGCCCGGTCCGTCGTCGCCTTGACTCTTGCGGTTCTGTATCTCCCTAGCCGTCGATGCTCCCGGGCCGGTTGGCCTAGATGGCCCGGCAGCCGGCGTCGAGTGCGACAGGGATGCAGACAAGGGCTTGCCGTCGTTGCCATGTCCATCCAAGGCCGCCCCGTCAACGACGGACGAGCGCGCACGCTGGCTCTGCTTACGCTTGGGGGCAAAGCTAGGTGTTGGGTGCGGAGGGAGATCACCGGGCGACCACCTGTTAAGGTTCGGGGTCAGGGTGGCTCTGCCCTTTGCCTTGTTGATGGCTCGGGCAACGGCCTTGATGCGCTTCTTGCCATCTTTGTAGTTGAGGTAGGCTTGCTGCCATTCTTTACTCGGGGTGTTAGATGCGGAATAACAAAGACAGCGACCATTGCAAAAGTGATGAACCAAAAACATACCAGGAACAAGATCCCTCTGAAGCTCCTTGGCGAACTTCATCGCGGCACGTGCTCCCCGGAGAGCAACGATTTAAACTCCCACAGTAAAAATTTACGGGAGATTTGCAGTGGCGCAAGCCATTGAGATTCTTCTGCGACCCTCACGCCAAAAAAAAAAATCACAGGCTCGCTATAGAAAGATACTGATAAATAACGAGGGAATGTTGATCAGGTCGGTTGGCGATGGAGCACACTTTGACGAGGCATCATGTTGAATTGAAGCAGGGGTAAGCGTGCTGCGCTGGACTGGATCTTGACCTCTCTCCCTCTCTCTTTTTCCCCTTTTTTTCGACTTTGTTTGTACCTGGAAAAAATATGCCGAACTCCCTTCGCTAAAGGCAAGCTAGTCTATATTTGGTTAGTCCACGTTTGCTTATTTCATGGGGCAATCCAGAATCGACTCCATATTGGACTCATTCAACCAATAAACCGTTGAAGCATTGGCACGCGTTGTAGCAACTTTCTATAATTTAGTACACGGTCACATTTATCTCACTTGGGCCGCCCGTCCACGACGGGGTGTGAACTGTGTAGGTATGCTTACTTATCGAGATCGTCTCATGGCCCAAGTCATATGTTGTTGTGCAACACGCAAAGAGACACCACTCTCATGGCTCGAATCGAGGTACACAGCATAGGAAGTACACGCACTCTACCTGTATCACCCAGCGATCTTGAAAACGGGCTCGAATCAGATACGGTCTGTGTACATACTACTGCCCTTGAAATGTCCATATCAATTGAGGGGGTATCACTTTCTTTGCTGTTGTACAAACTCCATCTAGCTCTAAACCACGCACAACCTATTCTTCCCCATCTTACAACGCACCCCCAACCAAAGATACGATCCACATGGAGATCCGCACCTTGAGGCTAACTCGCCTCTCTATTTTGGCAAAGTCGTCGATCGTGACCGGCGCCGCATACTCCTGTAGCCACCGCTGCTCGTCCGCCAGCCTCCTCCTCAGCCCCTCGTTCGTCGTCACCACAAGCGCGTTGGCCTCCAAGTCCAAACTATAGCTGCGCTTGGTGTAGTTTGAACTGCCAACCAGCGTCAACGACGGGCCTACTCCTCCGCCGCTGCGCTCCGGCAGCGTCACCCAAAGCCCCTTGGCGTGGTATGTCCAGCCGCCCGGCTCGCCCGACGTGCCGCGCCGCCACTCCTTCAGCACCACGTCCTGGCCGCCCCTGCGATGCTCAACTTGGTCCAGGAACCGCCGCGCGAGGAGGCTGTACGCGTCCGGCAGCATCCCCGAGACGCCACGGGAACGGAAGAAGCCGTTGGCGTGGGGCGACGCCGTTATCACCGTCCCTGTTCCTCCGGGCGCGGCCGAGAGTAACAGCTTGGTGAGTGAGGGGGCGGGGTTGAAATAGCCTGCTGTAAATGTCCATGAGGAGCCCGCGAGGGCAGGCTTTGCTAGCGTCGAGAGGATGTGCGTCACTGCCGGCAACTCCGTCGAGGTGTCGGGCTTCAGGAGCTGAGACATCTGGGCAAGAGGGTACACCGAGGTGTCGGCCTGGCCGTTTTCAGAGGCTTCGACTGCCCTTAAGCGACCTGCGTTTGAGCTGGCGGGTTTGACTGAGATCAAGTCTCTGATTATGGTCGTAGATTGAGCCACGAACTTGTCGGGCTGTTCAAGAGGTGATGGCGCTGTGTTACTCTCTGGCCATGTCATTTCAAAACCAGACGGCGATTCCGCTGCTGGCCGCACAAGGAAGCTCAACGACCCAACAGCCTTTTGCAAGCCCCAGAAATACTCCGTGATGTCCTTTGACGTGAACAAATGATACCTGTCCTGGCGGTTGGTGAAGTAGTCCGAAGACAAATTCGCGCTGAGGAACTTGTCAGCATATGCACGAAAATCACAACTCTCTCAGGCCTGTGGAAAGATCTGTTGGCCATACCCTGACATGATGATCTCGTCGTCGAACCCATAGAGCTTCATGTGCTGCAGACCCCAACCCTCGTTAATCCTCTTGGGAATGTGCTTCTTTCGCAGACCCGTCAGGTTCGGCGTGTGATACATCCTGATCTCAACACGCTCGGGCCCAAATTCGGCCACGAGCGGCGCGAGAAGCGAGGCAGAGCATGGCTCTGGAGCCTCGCGGCTGCCGCGCAGCGCATCAGTAAGGATGCTGACCTTTAGCTCCGGCTTTGCGCGCAAGGCCTCTTGGAGGGTAGCAATCTGCCGTTAAACCGCACAACTCGTTAACAAAGCCCATTAATGTCTGGGGCAAAGAACCCTAGATACCCCATTTGACAGTAGCGTTCCCAAATCTTTATACAAGCACACATACCAGCTCCGTCTCGGACTTTCCAATGTACAGAGTCGACAAGAAGACACGGCGCTCTGCGTGCCGGATCTTCTCCTTTAGCGTCTCGTAGAACTCGGCGGGGGTCTGCAGGATTCGGATCTGCGAGCCGTGAATCCGGAAGGACGGCGCGATCTTGTCAAGCTCGCTCGTGAGAGGCGCCAGCATTGCGGCCGCAGTTGCTTGGCTGCTACTGGACGGGCCTGCCGCGGTCGCGCCGGCGGCGGATGAGCCCGAGAACAGGCGGCGTTGGGGGAAGTTGTGCGACCGGATCAAGGCCCGCGAGGCCGTTGTGGTCGGTCCGACCCTCGCGGCGCAACGCGAGAAACTCCGAACTATCATGAGCGCTTCGACCGACGGGTTCGGTGCCGGTGTGAGAAGGATTGTGTAGCTACATATCGTTTGAGGGCAAGTGTAGGTGATTCTGATATTCTTCTTCTTTGGGTCTTGGATCGGTTGTGCTCAGGGTTAGGGGTTTGTCACAGTTGGGCGGGTCGGATGTATAAATTCGAAGCTCCTAATTCGTCCCTGAATTGAAGACTCGGCTCTTATGTAATCGAGGCACCGCTCGGCCGTACCTGCGTCACCTCTTGCTTGCGGCGACAGAACCACCAAAGGAAACCTCCGGCAAAGTTCCGACTTCTCTACGACAAGGTCAATTGGCCTCCACACAGCGACCATGTCGACACTCACAAGGACGCTCGGCTACCTGCGCCGCATTGGCTTCAAGGTTCGTCATCCGCGCGCGCGCTGCGACGTCCACAATTGAAATCTGCGAGATGGAGAGTGCTAACGACTCTAAACGTATAGGAATACTGGCATCAACTCAACGTATGTTGACTGCGCTACGATATATCCTCGGCGGACGAATCTTCGACCAAGGACAACTGCTGACTGCTAGGCGCGCTGCGTGGTCTGGGTTGATAGTACATCGGTACGGTGGACCTGAGGCGATTCCATGCGGGGGGAAGGGGTTGATGACAGAGGTGGATGGAGTAGTATTGAGGGAAAGACGGGATGCTAACGAGGGGCAAAACCACAGGTGACACCAAGGCCGGTACCTTGATCGGCACCGACAAGTTCGGCAACAAGTTCTACGAGAACATGGCCGAGGAGCTTCCGCGTACGTTGCTGCAGTTGTAGTGGCTGGGCGAGAACCGGACCAGCTTCCAACCTAGAGGCCTGGAATACCTCCGCTGACTCTGTAATTTTCAGTCCGGACACGATGGGTCGACTACAAGAAGCACGACTTTGACGCGTATGTTACAGCCGTTGCTGTTTCTCCCCCATGAGGGGCTGAGATCGATATTAAATTAAAAGCTCGGTTGGCTGACAAAGACCAAATACAGATCGCACATTGAGCCGCACTGGCACGCCTGGATCTCGTACATGGTCGACACGCCTGCGCACCAGGACGCCTTGACCAAGATTAACCGGCCGTGGGCGAACCCGCAGCACGTGCCAAACTTGACGGCCACGAGGGGCGCATACAAGCCCTACAGCACGTCAGTTATTCGCTTTTTTTACTGTTCTGTCGTTGGTGCCGTTGCACTGTCGTCGTGAGACGGTAGAAGCTAACCTCCTTTGTAGGACTGTGCCCAAGATCAAGGCTTGGGAGCCCAAGGCCGCTGCTCGGGCTTAAGCGGGACGGAACTGGTAGTGGGCTTTGCAAATATTTAGATGGACTTTTTGACTTTCATGAAATAAAGAAATACAGTAAAGTTCTTTCCTGAGTGTTGGTCGTTTCATTCTGTGATGACATATCTTGTTACGTTACATCTATACGGTATATGGCTCCTAGAATATTGCACGTCGAGATTGCATGACACACAAAGCCAGCTATCTCGTCAGACGGCTCGAATAATAAAAGATCGGTAGGTACCTAGGTATGTACCTACTATCATCAACTCCTAGCCAGGGCTCGGGACAGTGTTAGCTAATCGCATAGGTAGGTATATTGTGTAACAGAGCCTGTAACTTGTAGCTCTTGCTCAGCATTACCTAGAAATAAGGCGAATTCTATTCCTACCCATGAACCAGTCTATTTAGATTCCCACATGCTCGGTCTTTTTCTTCAAAGCCGCTTATTCTCATCTTGTAGGGGTATTGTCTTTTATTTACACATAGTCTAGTCGTTTCGGATACATAGGTACACATAATAATACACCATCCAGGGATCATCAGCCCCGGATAGAGGAGCTGATTAGGCGCACGGAACGTCAGGCCAACGTGCCGGAGCCAAGCCCCGAGCCCTTAACTCCACCTTCTCATCAATCATGCCATTTGTCTCTCATGCGGCACCCTTTGGCTTTGCGTCTGTCGTCGACGCGCCACTGCCAGAGCCCTTGTTTTCATTCGCGGGCTTCTCATCCTCAATACCAAAGGCCTCCTTGACGTGATCTATAATCAGGCCACCGTAGCCCTTCCCGTCCGCCAGCGCCTGCTTCTCCTTCTCGTCCCACTGCCTGACCCAACTGCTCCCCGTCGTCCTCTTCTCCCTAGCAAGTTCGGCCTTTTCGAGCCGCTCCCGCTCCTCGGCCGGCAGGCTCTCGCGGCGGCGGGCCTTCTCTGCCCGTATGGCCTCCTTGATGCGGCGCGTCTGGTCCGACTCGGCACTAACGGCGCTCTCCAGCCGGTCGACGCGCTCGCCCCACCTCTGGACGAAGGAGCGGCCCGTGTAGTCGTGCGCGAGCTGGTTGGACGAGAGGAAGAATGAGGAGCTCAGGAGCGTGCTGCGGAAGCCCCAGGTGCGCGGCGGGAGGGCGAGTGCTAGCAGCGCCAGGCCCGCGACGCCTAGGGCCGAGTAGTGGTAGACCGGTGCCGTGCCGTGGAATGGGAGCTGGTCAAGGGGCATCGGTGTTTGTTGGGGTGCGCTGGGCGCTGGTGAGGATGTGCTTGGGTTCGACATTTTTCCGGTCGAAAGGGCGGTTTTTCGGCTAGGCTATCGAGTAGGTGATGTTTGGATTACTCGCGTCTCGTTGCTAGTCGTGGGTGGGTTCGCCTGTACGACTGATGGCGTTTCAATGGGCCGGATTTTTGATGCCGCGCTTTCATGGCATTTGATGGACCGTAAATCCGGTACTTTTTTTTCACGGCGGCGTTCGGTAAATGTGGGGCCGCATCTCCCACCAAAATAACACCACTTTACAGTAGGCGTATGCACGCTGTTATGATGAATAGCCCGCCTGCGATGTATAGACATTGCCAATTTGGAGTGTGTATTGATGGGACTGAGTGTCATTTCTTTTTTTTTCTTCCTTTTTCCCCCCTGACTTGATAGTAATCTCGGTGAGTCTTGGTACACCGCATACCGAAGCATGGAAGCTAATCCTATCCACCTTGTTCAGCGCCATCTATATATGAGCTGTTTCATGGCCTGTGGCTGTTCATTCTGTTGCAAGATAGACATTAAATAACTCATTTCAAATGTGCAATCAACACCCTTACTTCCAAGGCTTGCCCGTGCGGCTAAAGATAAACTTTGCCCATTATTATTTAGCCAGCCGCTATCCCCGTGCAGCACGTCGTGCGTTGCAAGACCCATGGGTGAAACTTTGCTCGAATCAACGATCCCAGGATCATCTCATCCCTCTGGACTGATCTTTCTACTATGGTAACCATTCATCAGGCAGAATGCCGATTGTGATTCTCTGCAGATTTCAAGGTTGGTCCCCGCTCTGTAAAACGCCGAGCAGCCGTCAATCCGGGGGTGGAGATCTTGATGCTGCGCAGTGAGACGCAATGCGACGTCAGGAACGGCTTGGCAGAGCACCATTCTTGCGAGTTCGTGACTAACACATCGGAAAGCCAGCTTGGGAGAAAAAGTTAAACGCAAGTAGCAATCTGCAGCTCGAATCGCTTCAGGGCTGCTCGAAGCGGGGGAAAGATGAAGCGAGCATCGTACAACACCTCGGTGGGATGCCGCCGAGAGTC
>JARHUK010001271.1:0-32472 GCA_031001725.1 Pseudopyricularia javanii | reverse complement strand
ACCTACAGCACAGGGGCTTTGCCGTAAATAAAGGGGCGAGCATGTGCTCTGCAC
The DNA here is from genome assembly GCA_031001725.1 of Pseudopyricularia javanii. NCBI lineage: Eukaryota > Fungi > Ascomycota > Sordariomycetes > Magnaporthales > Pyriculariaceae > Pseudopyricularia > Pseudopyricularia javanii. The sequence continues at coordinate 32,418 of JARHUK010001271.1, read as the reverse complement.
AGACAAGAAAGATCCGGTCGCTCTCCCGTGTGCCAAAGCGCAGCGGCGTGCCAAGAGAATGGGCTAAATTTAGGTGTCCAGATATGATATATTTGTCCAGTTATTTTTTTCGCTAACGAGACACAAAACAACCAACCCCACACGACATACACAGCCCACATCTGCTGGCACCTACCGCTTCCGACTTGAACAAGTACGGCAAGGAGGACACCATCCTGGCGGGCTTCCACACGGACCTAAACTTCCTCACGATCCACGGGCGCTCTCGATACCCTGGCCTCCACATATGGGGCCGCAACACGGGGAAGAAGATCGCAGTCAAGATCCCGCCCGGGAATCATCTGCTGGTCCAGGCCGGTAAGCAGTTCGAGCACCTCACGGGAGGGCTCGTCAAGGCGGGTTTCCACGAGGTGGTCGTCAACAGACAGACACTCGACGTGGTCGAGCGGCGCAAGCGCGAGAACCCCGACAGGCCGCTGATCCGCATCTCGTCGACCCTGTTCTGGCACCTGTCATCCGACTTTGATCTCGTCCCCATCCCGCTGCTGGCGGAGAAGGCCAAGGCCGTCAGGGCAGAGCAGTTTAACCTGGGCAGGGACGAGGGTGAGGAGGTCGAGTACCCACCGATGAAGGTCGGGAAGCAAGTCGAGAAGTGAGTGGACTTTGATCCCCCTTGTTCTCCCCCTTTCCCATTGACTGGGCGGGTTTTGATGTGGAGCGAGCTATCCCCCTTGCTGACACCTTGAATGGTTGTGTTTCTCTATAGCGAGCTCAAGCATATTGCTCTTATGGCCGCCTAGATAACTGATGTCGGGTGTGATTATCACCGGTGAATGAGTCAGTGGAGCGTTCCAGGAAGCCTAGCGATAAACATGTGGTTCAATTATACTCGGTAAAAAACGATAAGTACAATCTCAGCCAATTTCATGTCATGTTTTCTCGTGGGGTCGTGGCCACAAAAACGGTCCATCAAGGTCCATCATCAGGGGGTTTGTCTTTGCCGCTTCCCGACTGCTTGGCTCTTCGTCCCTTGTAGTTTAGTCCAGCTGCTGGGCTGAGACGGGTCACCGGCTTTATTGCCGAGTGCCAAGTACATGACAGTCCAGGCGGAAGGGGCTGATCGATACCGCGAGGTACAGTACCTATTCATCTGGTTCTAAATGCAGGTACGGAGGGATTTCCAGGCTCATCTATGACATTTTTATCGATTGCAATACGCCTCCCCCAGGCGGAGTTAGGGGTCTTATTGCCAGGGCTCTAAACTGCGAGAAACTTCAAAATAGAAGGCCTGCTCGCCTAGCAAATTACGCTTGAATATGGTTTTTGACGAGAAAGAAAAAAGGAACGCTAAATGGCGTTATGGACCCTGAGTGCATTGTGCCTGGGACAGACAGGCTGCATTCAGTTCAAAAAAGCTACTAGATCGTGATGGTGACGGCCCCCCAGAATTACTATGTATGATATAATATCATATATACATAACACAGCTAGCTACCGGCACGCCAAGCTGTTGATATGTTGGTCAGTTCCTAGAAAATATCGGATGGTTCAACTGTCAACCATGGGTTACCACAACTCAGGCCTACGGCATCTCTTTGGACCAGGGGATAGTAGCATCGATGACCCCTGATAGCCGAGGATCATGGATGGGCCCCGCCCCGTCAGGTTAATGGCCACAGCCATCAAAGACGTTCAAGCACCATCTGCACACTCCACAACCCAAATCTCGACACGTTCCGAGCGAAGGGAGGGCTACCGCCCGCCAGGGTTCTTGCTCGTCTAGAGGATGGAATGTGTATAGCCAGGGGGCCGATTCTGCACCGTAGTTTGTTCGCATGTGAATCCTCTGTAGCTTGGCAAGCCGGCATTTGCGAAGGACTCGGAGTCGATATGGCATGGTTGAAGGTGGATGCTGCTTGGCGATCCTCTCGTGAGGTTCCGTAGATATAAGAGTCAACAGCCTCTCCGCCATAGAGGTTGTGTTTGCTCTCTCTTCCTCACCACCGGCTTTTGTCATCAGGTTCTTTTCCTTTTTTCCTTTCCTTTCCTTTTTTCTCTCTCTTTTCCTTTCCTTATTTCCTTTCTTTTGCTCTATCTTGAGCTTCCTTTCTTTGTGAGGCCCTTCTTGGTTTTACCTTGTTTCTCTCTTTCTCGGTTTTTGTTTTTTGTTTTTGTTTTGTTTCGACTTTTCTACAACTTTCAAAATGAGGTTCCAATTCACTTCCCTTCTCTTCGCCCAGGCCGCCGCAGCCGCAGTCGTGGCACCTGCGGGCATTGAGGCCAAGGCGGCCAACACGTTCGCCCCTGTCAAGGAAGTCAAGCTGAACTACGCCGCATCGGGCGGCTCTTCGGTCAAAACCATCGATGATTCCACCGACGCTGCGGCGGCCGCCGCCGCCTCGGCATCACCAGCCGTTCCCGAGCCCATCATCTTCCGGGCCGTGACCAAGCGCCAGGTGACCACGGCGGCCAGCCCGTTTGCCCCGGTCAAGCAGGTCAAGCTGCACTACAGCGCACCAGCCAGCGCCTCAGTCAAGGCGGTCGGCGCCGCCTCGGTTGCCTCCGTCGACGACTCGTCGGCCGCGGCAGCGTCCGCCGGCTCCAACGCCATCGTGGATGGCACGATGAAGCTCCCGTCGATCGTCCTCGAGGATATCGACTCCATCGACAGCGTTTCGTGCGCAAAGAAGGGCCAGGTTCAGGTGAAGTTCAAGACCGCCGCTGCCATCAAGAGCGCGCAGGATGAGTGGCCCACCAAGGACGTGGTCATCGTCACGTCCAGCACGGGCGGCTGTGCCGAAGACGGCATGCGCGGATTTTACCTGGTTTCGGGCCTTGATTTCAAGGATCTGGTAGCGACGGCCACGGCCGAGGTGGCGGACCTCAAGGATATCATGGACGACGCCGACGTTTCGTGGACCACGGATGCGACAGAGACCGAGGGCAACGGGCTCCAGCTTGATATCGGAATCGACCTGTCGGGCAAGAAGTTCACAGGTCCCGGTGGCCTTACCGTCGCGGCTGACGTCGCAACGTACAACGGCATCGTTCGTATTAGCGGCGGGCTCAAATTCGACTTCCTTAAGCTCAAGCTTGTGAGGATGTCGCTGGACCTTGACTACGATTCCGTGCTGCAACTCAACGTGTCGGCATCCATCTCTGCCAGCATGTCCCGGGAGGTCACCAAGCTATCTCCCTTTGAGCAGACCGTCTCGGCCTTCTCGATCCCGGGAATTCTCGACGTCGGCCCAATGGTCTCGTTCGGCGCCGGTGTCGAGGTCAGCGCCGCCGGTTCCGTCAAGGTCGAGACTGGCATCACGAGCACCTTCAAGGGCAGCAACGTGCACATTGACTTTGTCGACTCCAGCAAGTCGTCCTCCAAGAACTGGGAGCCCGTCACGACCATCTCCAACAAGTTCAGCGCCGAGCTGAGCCTGCAGGTGAACCCGTACGCCTTCATCTCGGTCGGCATGGGCGTCAAGGCCTTCATGGGCCTGGTCGACATCACGGGCAAGGTCGAGGCCAAGCCGGTCCTCGTCAACGAGCTCAACGCAAAGGGCGGCGCTGCCAGCGAGTTCTCGAGCGAGACGGGCATCATCTCCAAGGCGCCCGTCGACCTGGGCAAGTGCACCAACGGTGCCTGGGTCGCCAGCACGCTCCAGTTCGGCATCACCGCGTCCCTCGGCTCGCTCGAGAAGGAGCTGTTCTCTGCGACCAAGCCCCTCTTCGAGAGCAAGTGCTACAGCCTCCCCAGCAGCAAGCGCGACGTCGAGCCGCTGGCGATTGACCTGCCTTCGGTCAGCCGCGTCCGCAGGAGCACCATGTAAATGGGGAGTGTGTGTTGTTTGTTGGCCTCCTCGGTGTTTGGGTGGGAGACCATTTTTGGAGGCGTGAATTTTTTTCTACATTTTGACTTTTTTAGATTTGATTTCGAAATAATTATTGTTTTTTTTTTTGCATTGCATTGCATGGTTGTGTTTAGCGGTTATTTTAGACTAGATACCTTGGAAGGGAAAGCATATACCTACACACCTATCATGGAATCAAGACGGTCTGAACTATTTATCGCCATCTCGATCCCTATGCTGTATTGTCTCTACTGTGGCGATCGAATTTCATCTCAAATAGGATGTGGATTATGTTTGGCATCCGATATTGATGGTAATTTTGCGCTGTATTTTGGTCGTCTTAAATTACATACTCATTCACCTCGTCTTTTCAGTTTTCACTCGAATCCAGACTCTGTGGGCGGGGATTAAACATGGATGATCAAGATCCTCTGTTGTTTAAATGGCCGCATCTTGTGTTCATCTATGGGCGGCATTTTGTGTAGCAATTTCATGTTGGTATTATACAATTGTATACAGGTACTGTAAGTTTATAAACGGAGCATGTTGCTCCCCAAGTAGGCACAGAAAAGACAAGGAACTAGACTAGAATACTGGTAGATCATTAATAGTCATTACGCGTATAAAACCAAACGCTACGTCATACAAATTAGTCCAACCCATTTCCCCAACGCCTCATCTTCTTTTTTTCTTCTCTTTACACAGGCACCTGACCCTGGCCAGTTCGGTAATTGGGCGGCTCGACGCCAGGCGCCGGGCCCGCATACTGCGGCTTCGGCGCCCCGTAGCCGGCACCATGCGGCGAGTACATGTCGCTCGTGTAAGCCGGCGGCGGCACGGCGGGTTCGGCGCCGTAGTAGTACTGGCTGGCGGCCGGGAACGGCTGGGGCGGCGGGGCGGCGGCGAGGACGGCGCGGCGGGCCCTTCGCTTCTTGGCAATGCTCATGGAGACGATGACGATGATGATAAAGGTGATGGATATGGCGGCGATGACGGCGATGACGGCGCCGGTGCCGAGCCTGACGCTGTGGTCGTCGCCCGCGCGTATTGCCTGGCGGGCGACCAGAGTTGTTGCCATGGTGGCTTTTTGGAGTATGCTGTCGACGGCGCGGCTGCGGAGTATGGACATGGCTTTGTGTGGTTGAGGTTATGGTAGTTGTTGTCTTTGAATATGTGGAGGACCTTGAAAAAAAAGGAAGATTGCCCTTTTAGGAAGTGGTGAATATTTTGTCGGTGTTTTGTGGATTATGCAAGAGAAGCGTAAATATTGATGGTATTGAGCTTAGGATGGTGATTGATGTGAATATTCTCTGTCTGAATGGTGCAAGATGGCGTCTCTTTGGCCCGATATATAACTACACCACGAAAGGCTCTCACAAACTGCTGCCTGCCGCCTCCTCCACTCGTATTGCAACTTGCACCGCCTCCTTGGGCAGCCAAGCCATCATAGGTTCGTCGATTGTCTATCTTTTTTTCACGCCAAGGCAGAGGATGATGTGACATTGGACGGTCCAAACTCTGCCGAAATACACTACAAAGTAGGGCTTTCTACCAGCTGCGCCTCGGCAATGCAATGTCGGATGGTCGGCTGTTCAAATGTATTCATATGCTAAGCCACCATTTTGGGGGGGTTTTTTACACTTCAACTTTGCTCTGACGGGGCAGGGGCAGGGGCAGGGTTGGTTGGTTATCTATTCTTTTTTTTGTTGCCTGGAAAATTGGGCATGAAATAGTGCAGCTTCAGCGATTACATAATTAACCTGACTGGGCAAGCATGCTGACAAACATGCTGACAAGCAAAGTGACCCACCATGGCCCATATTTAACCGTCTAACCAAAGGTAGGAGAGGTATGGCATTCATGCCGTGGAACAACACCACGTCGGTCGTGATGTTTACCAAACGTCTGATTGAAACCACCAGTGCCGTTTTCAATCTCCTACAATTGCGCGCCGTCAAAAGATTGACCCCGTCACTACGAGCGAGCGTCTTTAGGTCCCGGCCGTCTAGTCTACCAAAGTTTCATCAGATGCCCAGACCAGCGCTCAAGGATCAAAATTGTACCTGCGCCAGTCATCTCTACACAGAAACCTTATTCACCTTCATCACGGCAAAAAAAACATCCCCCGTATTCATCCGTTCTCATGGCGCTGCCGGTATCTAGAGGGCTCACACCTATCTATCACTCTCCCAGCAGCAGATATCCAAAACTTCTGACCGCCCCTAAACCCACCCATGCCTGTGTATCTTGTCAGTTGTGCTATTTACTCTTGCATCTTCATCACCAAGCTGGGTAGAGATCGACAACGACCCCGCAACCTCTGTGCTCATGCCGTTGACAGCAGTCTTCCCTTTTGGGGGCCCTGCCACGCACTAAAAAAGCAGCTGAGTGCAGATGTGGTCCCTTTCTTGCACCGGACAGCAGGGGTCTCGGCTCAGCTGAAGGTTAGCGGCCTCTGATGATTGGAACAGTCAACTCAGCCGCCCTATCAATACTCCTCGTTTGTTGTACAACTACAAGTCAAGTGCTTGCAGAGTCCCCGTCTTGCTGCACTGAACTGCGTATCCCAGTCATTGACGTGCCTCGCATCAGGTCTGTTTAAAGAAATCACATTGTCGATCTGAGGGGCGGTTAGAGCCCGTGTTATGTTGATGGAAATCCTGCGGTGAGCCCGAGTACTGTACGGTATGTGACTTGAGCTGTCACTTACAACTTTACTGAACCGTGTCAAGTCTCAAAATTTTCGACATGCCATCTCACGTTTGAACAATACAAGTCGTTGCCAACCGATGAAGCCACAACTGACTACATGTACCTACCCTCCCTACGTAGTGTAGGTAGGGTATAAACAAAGAACAGCCCACGCCAGCCGGGGTTGGAACTAAAATAGAACAGGGACGGCGGCAGTCTGCATCTCGTTAATTATATCCAAACTAGTCCATCTGCAACGGGGACCACGACCCTTCATCACAGAATCACAAGACGTAATTTGTCACAAATATTATCTCTGGCTCCCAAGGGCCGAGACAGCTGCCTAATGGTCCAAACCCGAACTCTTCACAGTCCACCGCGGCTGAACCGCTGGGATCCGCTGTCAGGCAGCTCTGCCGGCCATCTCGGCTGCCACCCTCCCTTTCAGCCCTCTTCCGCTAATCACTTGGGATGGTCTCATATCCTTTGGGGCCACTGCAGAATCATGCTGTCTGGAGTATTTATTGAGTCGTTTGGCGCGATCGACCCTTGGCTCTGGTGACTGTGCCTTTCCGTCCAAACAACAAAGCATGCCCCGGCGGTCCTAGTACATTCCACAGGTTGCTACTGCAAACAAAGACGACCGACAAACACCACGGAAACATAAAAAGCTAGTTGAGTGACAACAGCACGAGGCCTCTCTTGTAAACCGCCCTCCTGTTTTTGTGCAAACTTGTCCACAGAGCCCGGGCAACAAGCTCTACACAATCTACAGCAAGTCTAGTTGAAACTCACTTCTGGCATTTCAAGCAAAGACGGGCTCTCGCCAGAATAGTTGCCATGCATAACAATTTCTGGAGCTTCAAGGAGGGAGACGGTCTTGACCGTGCTCATGTGCCGGCCACGCCTTTGTGGATTGGCATCATCCGGGCCGTACAACTGGTTAGTGGCCTCCCTGCGTTTGTCCAACATGATTATTAGGATCGAGAAAGTGCTGACAACATGCCACAAACACATCAATAGGCACTCGCTCTCCTCATTCTCATCCTCACTGCCGTTGCTGCCAACGGTATTGGGTTGGTTGTATGTTGATCATTTCGTCTGTAGACTGAAATTTCACCCCCCATGCCTTCCTTACTGACATGATGTCTGGATCTGTTCTATAGTTCTCCAGCTTTGCATTGACCTGGTTCACTTTCGCGTGGACCATCCTGCACATCGGATGGCTTGCGATCAGCATCCTCTTCGTCCCGCTGATCTACAACCTCTGGGGCCAGCTGTAATTATACCCTCCCCCCAGCGTTTCTGTTTTGACGTACAAAAGCATGACCCACCCGCATGTTGTCTCTGTCTGACGATTTTATCTACTTGATAAAAACCATAGGGCCGTCGAGATTCTCAGCGTCATCTTCTGGCTGGCAAGCTGGGCCTCCCTAGCCGCCGACTCCACGACTATCGGTGAGGAACAGCGTGCGTGGTCCGGCAGCTCGACTGGACCCTCGGGGTACGGTGCAAAAGTCGATTCCGGTATCGCCTGCCTCAAGGCCTCGGCCGGACTGGGGGCCATCCAGTGGGTTCTATTCGTCGTCACGCTGGTGTTCTTTGGTAAGCCATGTATACCTCTCACCCCATCTTGCGTTTGCCGCAGGGTATACACAAACGTGGAATACTAACAAAAGCATCTTTTTGTTCGTTTAAACAGTCATGTCCCTCATCCGCCACACCAAGGCGAATGCTCCCACGACCGCCGCAACCACCACGACCACCAAAGCCGACCTCGAAACCGGCGGCGCCTCGGAGCTCAAGACCAGCCCCGGTGCCGGCCACGTCCAGCCCCCTGCCCAGCAGCAGGAAATCTACCAGGGACAGCCCATCGACCAGAGCGCCCAGCCGCAGCAGCAGGACTTTGTGCAGCAGCCCGCCGCCGGCGCCGCCGGCTACGGATACTACGAGCAGCCCCAGCAGCCCCAAGGCCAAGCCCAGCAGCCCCAACACTCCTAGTGGGAGACGAGCAAACGGGTAGAGAAATGGCTTACCAGGATGTAGGCGGTTGTGCGGGCTGGGGGTTGGCTCTTGCCTTTTCCCCCCAAAACTTGTTGTGTCCTGCCCCCGACCTTTTATCTATTAGTTTGGAAGTGTCAATGAGGATTGTTTTTTTTTTGCTTGTTGCTTTGATTCTTGCCAGCTTGCGTTTTATACCCAAGATACAGCGCACACATGTCTGTTTTCTTCTGCTCAATGTCAAAATCTTTGCCAGTCTGCGACGTCTCTTTTATTCTGCTGGTATTTCATCGTGAGACTTCATCAACGTTTGCTCAACAAATCGACAGTTTTCCTTTCTACCCGTTCACCTTGGGGCAGCTCTTGTCCCTGGCATTGGTTCGTGGAAAAGGCAGTCGTCGTCATAGCCCCTTGATGGTAGACTAGTCTAGATCTTAGCTGCTCGTCTCGGAGAAAACAAACACCGGACCAATCGCTCAGAAGCCAGCTGGTATTTCGCGATATCCAAACGTACAAGCTGGCCCGCCCTGAGTCCTGAACAGGCCAAGAATGTAGCATTGGGAGTCTGGGTTTACCACTAGAATCTTCTGGTTCCAGAGCGTCCGTTCCATTTTTCGACCCGTTTTACTGCGTCTTGCTCTTGTTCCTTGTCTTTTCTTTTACCAAGTGTACCTACGTAATCGGTAGCTTGTCGAGGCTTGGAAGGGAAAGGCCCCGAAGAAGAAGGACAAAAAGAGACAGAGCATCTTGTGGGGAGGTCTGGGGAAGAACATTCTGAATGCTGCTATTTGGACTCCAAGAACATGATAGAATCAGGGGGTGGGGTACTGTGTTGAGCGTCAACCATGTCAATTCTTTTTGTCTAGCAATTGACAAAAAATTGCTGCATATATATCAAACCATTCATAGTATTGCGTACTATTTACGTATTAGTAGAACATTGCTGGAATCCATGAGAAGCTCAGCTCTAACGGTCAAGCCTAGACTCGAACTCAGGGTCTGGACAGCTACAGTGCAGTACCGGAAAAAGTACTGTACTTTCACAATCCTCCAGAGTGGATCTTTACAGTTCTAATGGCACAATAATGCTGTGACCCACTCCATTCCAGCTCGTGGATTTCTCCAGAACTTTCTCGACTCCACCGGAAACTTGGAGAAACAGCGACTTTTCCATCACAATTCACACTAGATGACGTTGTGGTTGGGTGCATCATGCCATCTCGCAACCGTCTAGAACGCTCGAGATGTTGCCGTGGGCTTCTGAGGATGCGAAACTTTGGATGTTTGCAGTGGGTGCGTCGGCGGTTTGTCGTCTATAAATCTGCATCATCGCTGCCGACTGTCATGGTCTGGAGGAGAGCTTGTTAGACAGACCAGAACAATTACAACCAATAATACAAAGCTTCTACACACTCTACAAACAATCTCTACCCAACCATCTACAGTGGTACTACCACTTTCAACGCTACAAACCACACACTTTCAATCTTCACACTTCACAACAACATACAAAATGTCCATCTTCGCTCCCCGCTCATCAGTCTACGAGCCCAGCTACACGGGCCTCTTCCGGCTGATCGACGACTTCAACAACTACGCCGTCGAGGCCAGCAACCTCAACAACGACAGCTCGGCCGACAACGACCGCGATGCCGCCAACCAACCCACCAAGCGCGGCCGCCTGGGCGCTCCCTCTAGCCTCACCAGCTGGATGCCCAGGTTCGACCTGCAGGAGACGCCCAGCACCTACATCCTGCACGGCGAGTTCCCCGGCATGGACAAGAAGGACATCAACATCGAGTTCACCGACGACCAGACCATCACCGTGCGCGGCCGGAGCGAGCGCTCGCGCACGCACGAGGAGCCCGCCAGGGAGAACGACGACGACGACGGTGTCGTCGTCTCTCCCACCAAGGAGAAGAAGGATGGCAAGGACGTGACCAAGCAGGACGACAAGGGCGACAAGCAGCAGCAGCAGCAGCAAGTCGAGAAGAGCAGCGCCGGGCAGCACAGGGTCAAGTACTGGGTCTCTGAGCGCAGCTTTGGCGAGTTCTCGCGCTCCTTCAACTTCCCGTCCCGCGTCGACGCCGGTGGCGTGGTCGCCAAGCTCGACAACGGCGTGCTCAACATTGTCGTGCCCAAGGTCACCAAGCCTCAGGGCAGGAAGGTCAACATTGAGTAGAGCGACGAGGGGTTTGTATGAATGGGCGAAATCGGAAGGAGTTTGGGTCAAGTGTTGCTGACCATTGTGATATATGACGATTGACGAGTATCGCTGTATTTTGTCTCAGTTTAATGTACTTTAACTTGGTGCTTTTACAGTGTTAATATCTACCTGCTTCACTGCAAATTCACCTGCCGCATTCGTCATTTGCAGCGCGATTTGCACCATTAAGGCCGGCCCATTGCCGGTGGGTCGAGGTGGTTTGGAGTAATTGACCCCTCGGCGCTTCTCTCAATAAACATAAACGTCTTTTTAAATGTTTTGTGAAATCGTGTCTAGTTTACCACTGGTTAAATTACTGCGTACACAGTTAGAGCTTGTGGTTAGCCGTGCGGGATAAAGTCAGCACGGCCGACCCGAGGAGCTTCGTCAAAAAAGCTAGATGGTGCCTGTCAAGAGAGTGGCCGTGATCGGCGCCGGCCCCTCGGGCGCAATCACGCTTGACGCACTGGTAAAGGAAGGCTGTTTCGACATCATCCGCGTCTTTGAGCGCCGCGAGGGACCCGGAGGGTGCTGGTAGGTTAATGGCAGCCCGTGGGGGATACCCCCTCGAGCAAGCCCGCACAATGTACTGACTATCGAATTCAAGGATCGGAGACTCGACGCCACCGCCGCACCTATCGGACTTTGCAAGCCTGGCAAACCGCACGGCGGACCCGCCCCTACCGATCCCGGAACGGCTTCCGTCGTCGGGCGTCGCGGGGTCCCCGCAGCCGCGCTTCGCCGACTCGTCCATATACCCCTACCTGGAGACGAACGTGCAGGAGCTGTCGATGCGCTTCTCGCTGGAGCCGATCCCGGCCGAGCGGAGCGCGCTGTCCGTCTCGCTGTACGGCCCGTCCACGCCGTTTCGGTCGTGGGAGGTCCTCAGGCGGTACGTCAGCGAGATGGTCGAGACGGCCGCGGGCTCTCGGGGCCTAGCAGTCTCGTACGACACGAGCGTCGAGCTGGTCGAGAAGGCGGGTGAGGAGTGGCGGGTGGTTTTGCGCCGGCCAGAGGGCGATGGAGCGGATCACTGGTGGGCGGAGACGTTTGATGCCGTGGTTGTTGCGAGCGGGCACTACAACGTGCCGTACGTCCCTGACATCGGGGGACTCGAGGAGATGCAAACGGCTATGCCTGGGAGTGTTTTGCATAGCAAGTACTTCCGGGGCAGGGACCAATTTGTAGGCAAGGTAGGTCACAAGCGAAGTTGGTGTCCCCACCCGCAAAGAATGGACAAGGCTGATTGAAATGTGACGGGGAACAGCGAGTTGTGGTCGTTGGTGCGTCCGTCTCGGCCGCAGACATCGCATTCGATTTAGTCAAAGTTGCCAAAACCCCGGTCCATGCCGTTGTTTTGGGCCATACCGTCAATGGCTATTTCGGCGACGAGGCATTCCGTCACCCGGACATCCAGATGCAGCCGTCGATAAGCCACGTCGAGGTGTCGCCCGGCGACCAAACGGCGACCGTGCACCTGGTGAACGGCACATCCATCGACAAGGTCGACTACCTGATCTTCGGCACAGGGTATAGCTGGTCCCTACCGTTCCTCCCGCAAGTCCAGCCCCGCAACAACCGCGTGCCGGGCCTGTACCAGCACGTCGTCTGGCAGGAGGACCCGACGCTGCTGTTCGTCGGGGCTGTGGGCGCGGGCCTGACGTTCAAGATCTTTGAGTGGCAGGGCGTGCTGGCGGCGCGGATCCTGGCCGGCAGAACGGCGAGGCCGCTGCCCTCACTGCATGAGATGCGGACGTGGGAGGCCGATCGCGTGGCGGTCAAGGGCGACGGGCCCAAGTTTAGCGTCGTCCATCCGGATTTTGAAGAGTACTTTGAGGGGCTGCGGGAGTTGGCCGGGGAGGGCGAGCCTGGGCTAGGGAGGAAACTGCCAAGGTTCGATCCTGAGTGGTTTAATGCGTTCATGGATGGGCACGAGATGCGGAAGGGCATGTGGAGGCAGATCAACGCGGCGCACACTAGATCTAGAGGTGGAGGTTGATTTGTTGCTGGTGCTGGTGATGGTGCTGGTCCTGGTGCCGCTGCTGCCCACCTACTCTTTTTGGGGTTTAATTTGGACAAAAAAAAAAAACAGGCGCCAGCCCCCCTGTTTAACAGCGCTGTTCCCCTCATCCTCATGTATCCACCGCTGCAACACAACCTAAGAATTCCGGTCTCGCTGCTCTGCACTCCGCCCACTTCAAGTTTAATGCGCGGGAGCGCTTAAGGTTATCCCGAGTCTCGTCTGCAAAAACCACCGCAAAAGCCGTCCAAAAGCAGCGAATCTTCAATTCGGCAGCATGGGCATCATTCGCAAAACTCTGGCCGCGGGCTCCTTGACCGCAGCCGGCGCACTGGGCTACCTCGGCACCGCCACCACCCTGACCCAGCCGCTCCCCGCCGACGACGCCATCTTCAGCTCAAAGATCTACAGGAAGTACAATTACTACCGAAACGCGCCGACGCACGATGTCGTGACGAAGCGCGTCCCGCTCGACCAGATCCGCCCCGCGCTGCTCGAGAAGAAGGGCGAGCTCGTCCTGGAGTTTTGCCGCGGCGTCTGGGCTAGCCCTGGTACGCTTTTTTTTTCTTGTCTTTGAGGCGTGTGCGCCGAAGTAAGAGAGCAAACCGACTGATTCTTTTTTCCCTTCCCCGCCAAAAACAGCCTACGAGATCCAACGCCAGATCCTTGCGCACAAGTACCAAAACGACTCCACCTCGACCAAGCGTGACCTCTGGACAAAGGAACAGCTGTCGACCTCCAACTACGACCGGGGCACCATCATAACGGACCACTTCGAGGTGGTGGAGCGGACGCCGACGACCATCACGGTGCGGTGCGGCGACTCGCCGCGCAACTCGGGGCTGCGCGACTCGGACGGCCTGTTCCAGTTCTCGGCCGTCGTCGACAAGGAGCGCGGCGAGGTGGAGCTGGGCCTCAAGAGCGCCTTCTTCTCCAGCCTGAAGAAGCCGGCGGGCGAGGAGGCGAAGCCGCCCATGCCGCCGTGGCTCGATCACCTGCACACATGGTACTCTAGGCTGTGGCTTGTTTCCGGATACCGGAGGTTGTTGAAGTAATTCATTTTTAGAACCCGGCCGTGATGTTTTTTTTTTGTCACACACGCGCTCTCGAAATACAGTATAAATGTTGGATACAAACTCGTCGTCATGGTAAGCAAGCTGCTTCCCCCGTTCACATGGGCTTACGCTTGGTAGATGTAAAATACACGCGCGATTGGTCGCAACAAGAGCTTGCCGAGTTCCTGGGTTATTCGTCTCGTCTGGTGACAGTATCAGTCTAACTAGCACTTGCCAGCCTTGGCTGCCCGCTCGTTTTTTTCTTCTTTTTTTTTCTCGCATTTTCTGGGGGCCAAATGGCACATCGAGGCCGCCGCCGCCCATCGCCTTCTCCCCGTCAGGCACACCCACATGAGGAGCCAACCAGTCCAGGCCGCCTCCCCTCACACACTAAAAACTGGCTCATTGCTTATCTCGGGCCAGTGGAGCACGTCGGCTGCGACGGCAGTGGGGTTGGCCATGGGCAGTAAGGCTGTGTGAGAGGGAGAGGTTGCGACAAGGGGTTGAATCCCATCAATCTCGGCGGCATTCTGCAAAGTTTACCACTTGATACCAACACAACATCATCACTTGACGAGAAAAGAAAGAAGACTACTTCCAGAGCCTGGGGCTTCGCTAAAAGGAAAAAAAAAAACAATGAAAGCCACCACGTGAAGCAAACATTAGAAGCGATCGCAAGTGCCGTCGGCTGCACGGCGTCAGGCTTCCTCTCCACCTCCACTGCGCCGATGAGGCACAACGGCTGCAGACTGCATTCAGGAACTAGACCCGAAAGACAGACCTGAAAGCAGACCCTTCAGCGCTAACAATAATGGCGTCGCTGATTGGAAGATACAGCGCCTGGTCCCCAATATCTGGGCCAGTTTCTTTCAGCCAAGCCTCAGCTCCTGATGGTCGCTTCACACCGACCCCAACGTCTCCTCCATTCCAATCGTCAATCTTGTCGTCCATCCATCTCCCCTACACAAATGGTTGGGAACTTCTATCCCGTGGTCATAATTTCCCTCAAGTCATGCGATGGCCGTTTTTCTCATATCACAGATGTGGAAGGGCTGGCGTCTCTGTGCGCCGATTGCCGCAAGAATGCAACCCTGCGTTCCTGACCCATCCTAGCCTGCCCGCAATCTATGAGAGAGACCACCCGCTCTGTCTGGGGTTTAGTCCAGACATAACTTGCACGGCGCGTGGGCTTTTGCTCAAAATGCGCCCTCTTAGAACCACTCTATCTGCCCGGCGTCCATGGTACTGTTGGTAATAGCGTTGATACAACTCTACCATGAAGCCCTCGAATTAGCCTGCAGGTGCTGAAAGGCCCTTGGTCAGGCTACCAACAACAAGATTAAACGGCGTGATATCCATGGATTACAGTCAAGGAGTCTTGGCGGTATCCTGAAGCGAGCGATGGGTCCCTGCCGTTCACCCCTGCCGGCGCCCCCAACCAACAACGCAAGTAAGCATTGGTTAGGTACCTAGGTTTTATTGTCACATTGATGCTTACTGAGTGAGTACTTTGTCAAAGTGGGTATAGGTAAGCAGCAAGGCTATGAAAAAATATATTTTAGATACCTTGTATAAAGTAGGGCGAGGCCCGCATCCATCATCCTTGACTTCAGCTCTGCCGATTCGGAGGACAGCCTCTCGACCTCTCGACACCCTCAACCCCTTCGACCCCGGGAAATCTCCTCGATTGTGGGTGGCTTGGACTGTCTGTCCGTTGCTCTCGAGCGTACTCAGTTCCTGCGTCTTGCTGGTCACTTAATTCCAGATGGCGGCCAACGCCTCTTCGTTTTCACGCTCCGTGCTGGACATCTATCCAAAGTGGCAGACAGTCAACTTTGGAAGGGACTGTACAAGTTACGGTGCCTGGCTGAGTGCCTACACAGCAAGCTACCGGTTAGATGATGCTTCCGAGGCCATGAAATGTACAGCTCGCTAACGAAGTTCCACTCGTCAGGCTTGACAAGAAACACGTCGTTGGCCCTTCCCTGGATCTCACTCCTGGCTATGTTCGTCAGTCCTTTCCGGACAATTTCACGTGGCCGGATGAGATCATATCTCTGATGGTTGGGGGAAGCGAATACACTCTGGCACACACAGCCATGCAAGTTGATTTGAATGCCTGGTTTCAGGAAAATTCATACGTTTACGATGCCAACGGCAGTCTGCTGCTCAACGACGACTTCTTGAATCATGCCCTCTTCCAGCCAATGTACCAGTGCTCAGAGGCCTACTGCGAAGCTGTCGGCTTCATCAGCAATGCAGACATGACCGGCATCGGTGTAAGTGCTGACTACCTGTGAATTCGTGACCCATACATCTGCGGCCGCCTCCCCTAGATAACCCCACAGCGGAGGAGGAATACTCTGCGGCCCCAAGCTTGATACTTGATACTCATGCTTTCTGTGAACAACTAGATCATGGTCACATACTACGTCGGCGCAATCTTGGCCACTGCCTATCTCATTGCCTTCACAGCCGAAAGGTCCAGGCTAGCGAAAAGTCGGGCTGCATCTCAGGTCAGACCATCACGCGCCGCGTCGTTTGGCCGCGCAACATCGAAACGCGTCATGGAAGCCTTTCATGGCAGCTTCTTTGGCTATATAACCGGCGCAATGCTTCTCTGTGTCTCCATGCTGGTAGCTGGAATAGTCATCGCCGTCGAACGGGTTTGTTTCCCTCCCAGCTCCCAGGACTGGCAGTTGGTGCCGATGGCCCCAGATGAATGACATTAACACCGCAGTCTCTGATCAGTACCAAAAAAACCTATTGGACGAAACGGAACGGGAAGCGATCTTCGGCACCGCTAGTGTATACGACATGTCCCTATCTATGGCTAGCTGCCTGTTCAGTATTTTCCCAATCCTGGTGGGATACTGCTTCATGCGCGCCCCTGAGCAGGCCCAGGGCGCTGCTCACAAAAGATGGCTTCGAAGGTAGATCAAGCCCCATGAGGCCTTTGGCGAGGACGCGGAATTCCATACAACTGACACTAGCTTGGCAGGGCCGTACTTGCGCTTGTCTGGGCGTTGATCATAGTGGTGTTCTTTCTGTCCCCCCGAGCAGAATTTGACTATGCAGATCGCAAAATTAGGTCAGATGACATGACTGGGACGGAACGACTCTACTACGATGCATCATATAAATGTGATCAGCGTGGCGGGGATGCATATTGGATGACTATCAAGGTATATCCCTCAGACTTGTCCTTTCGTTCACCTTGCGGCTGATTGTCCTTTTTGCTAACAATATATCCATCTCAAAGGCGCTTCAGTTCCTGGTAGTCGGCCTTCCTGTGTGCTGGTTTGTCGCCAGCATCCTAGTGTTCAAGGGCTTCGGAATCTCCGCCTTGCGCGATAGTGCAAGGCTGCGCAGGTTGAGGAAGACCTGGCACACGCTCCCCGGCTACCTGTTTCTCGTGCTCATGTGGGCATCGCTCGGCTTTCTCCAATGGTACCGATACCGAATCCGGGCGAACTCTGGGAAGCAGGGCGAAGAGTCCACCTGGGGTTTTGGCCAGATCCTTGCCCTCTTCGTCTGGGTCCCGACTATTGTAGAGTTTGTCTACATTCTGATCTGTGAGTCTTCCATTAAGCACTTGCGTCCAATACACCGCCAACCAAGCGCGTAAAATACTAATAACTCGGCTTGTAATCAGGGGGTCTGGAGGACAGCCTTCAGAGCAGCATGCCGCCCAGGTACCAGCTCACCGTCCGCCGCAAGTCCCAGGCCGTACTCTCCCCGTCCACACAGTACGAACCCCCAACCGAGGTTTCCATGGCAAACTCCGACCAGTTCGACTGCGAGGCCGGGGGCGGCTACAAGAAGGTGTCTACGTTCAGCCCGATGGTCAACACGCTGTACGACCCGCAGGGCTATTCACCACCCATCAGCGCGGCTCCGCAGGCTCAACAGGCGTCTTACATGGCTGTGGCGGACGGGGCCTACACCCAAGATGCGAACGGGTCATGGTACGGGATCAGCAAGGAGCAGGCCGCCGTGACTCCAGGGTGCATACAGGTTGTAAACGGGCAGGTTGTCTTCCCTGGGACTCGGTCCTAGACCGCGTAGGTGGCTGGGAGACATTGTGCGTCGTGGGATGCTTCGCGTTCTGGACGCCCAGCTTTACTTATGTTGATCCGTTTCTCTAGTCTGATGGTAGCAAGCTAAAATGGATCCATCGAGGTACCCTATTCTTGCGCCACCTCGTTAAGCCCAGTCGTACATCATAAGCTATGTAGATACCATGCTATAGGTTATTGTGTGAATGTCGCCGGCGTAGTTTGGTCACGCTGGACTCTTCTTATCTCCGACAGAGCAAACGGCCCAGACTATCAGACTCTGATCGGGATACCTAGCCATCACCTCTCTTCGAAATGAAACGTTACATTGCCAGCTTCAACCAGAAAACTCCAGAGGCGCAGCTCCATCTGCAGCTCATCTTGTACTCTGTCAACCCCGCACACATGCCGAGAGCTTGCATGCCGCACGTTACCGGACTCCGGGCCAGCCTTGGCGACCTGTAGGAAGCCATGATCGTCATCCCAGGTCAAGGGAGTAGGGAGGGTTGGTGATGGTTATCTGGACGTGAGGCGAAATTCCCCCGCATGAAGATGGGACCACAGCAGCGAAGGGGAGGTCGTTGTCCTGCGTGAGACCTGGGTTGGGGGTGCAGTTGGCTGCAGTATCCGGGCTGGTATATAGTACTTCACTTGGCTTGCCACAGTCTTTCTTGCTCTTGGACGAGCCGTTTTACTCTGATAATTCTAGCAGCCTTTCCAAAGCATATCGTGTGCAAAGATAAGCTGTTGCTGAAAGATGGACGATCCAAGAAAAAGGACCGTGGCCTCAACGCCTCCATTGGCAACGCCGACATCATCCAGCTCGATGCCTTCGCCATCAGCCGCCCAGGAGGAGCCCATAGACAAGGAAAAGGGTGCCAGTACGCATGTAACCCAGACTCTGACCGGAAACACAGCAGCCCTGTCCCCCTCAGCATCCAGAAGGGAGCCGGGGCCCTTCCGGGAGATCTCGGCCGCGCCAACCGCGGTCGAATCCCCGCAGCGCGATGAAGTCGAGGCGATTGTGGAAAAGATGCGGGAAGGTGAAGGCGATGGCGGCGCGGCCATCACACCCGAGATGCGTGCCAAGGTCGAGGCCTACTATGGCCGCAAGGCCGAGGCCGACGGCCTGGCACCCTCGGCCGACGTCGTCTACATCCTCGACAAGATCGCACTAATGACGGAGGCGAAGGCTCTAGAGATACTCGTCAAGACCATCGACCAGCACAGCATAGACCCTAACTTCCCCGGCCCAACCATGGACAAGATAAAGCTGCTGGTCCAGGGCAAGAAGGCCTCGGGTCTTGACCCGGCCGACTATGACTTTGACCTCAAGACGGAGGCGGCCATAATCCACTACGTAAGTTGTTCCATTCCGGACGCGGCTGTTGTGGCGACTTTTGTGTTCGCTGGCCTGACCTGGCTTGTCGAGGTAGCATTCGCCATACCCCGAGGTCCGCTCGGTCACGATGCCAGGGGACGACCCAAACACCCCCTGCGAGACCATCCGAGCCTACTTCCTCGGCCTCTTCTTCACGGCGGGCTGCACCGCCATCAACACCTTCTTCTCGCCGCGCCAGCCGAGCATCGAGATCAAGGCGCAGGTGATGCAGCTCCTGCTGGCGCCGACAGGGAAATTCGCTGCAAGGGTCCTACCGGACTGGGGGTTCCGGTTCCGGGGAACCAGGCACTCCCTAAACCCGGGCCCGTGGACCTACAAGGAGCAGGTGCTGGCGACCATCATGTTCACCATCGCCAACAACGTCGGCGCCGTGTACTACGTCTACCTGGTGCAACGCATGCCGCAGTACCTGGGCAACACGTGGGTCACCTTTGGCTACGAGATCGTGCTGGCGCTGGCGACGCAGTTCTTCGGGCTCGGCTTCGCGGGCCTCCTGCGCCGCTTCGTCGTGTACCCGGTCACGGCCGTGTTCCCAAAGGTCTTCCCGGCGCTGGCGCTGAACCGGGCGCTCGTCATGCCCGAGAGGAAGGGGGAGGTGGTCGACGGGTGGAGGGCGTCCAGGTACCGCTTCTTCCTGACCGCGTTCGCGCTCATGTTTGTTTACTTTTGGATTCCCAACTTTCTCTTCAAGGCCGTGAGGTCGTTCAACTGGATGACATGGATCGCGCCGGAGAATTTCACGCTCGGCATGATCACTGGCTTCTGGGGAGGGATGGGGTTCAACCCCTTGCCCACCTTTGACTACAACGTCGCTGGGAACTCCATCCTGGTCACGCCGTGGTTCTCGGCCATCCAGCAGTACTCCATGCGTGTCATTTCCGGTTTGATCATTATCGGCATGTACTGGGGCAACATGTACTGGTCGGCGTACATGCCTATTAACAGCAACGAGGGTAGGTCTTTTGAAGTTTCCCATCCCCAGAGGTTGCCCGATAGTTCAAGGCATGATACAATGGAACTGGTCTGAGCTGACAAGCGCCATAACGATGCAGCTTTTGACAACACCGGCATCAAGTACAACGTTACCAAGATACTCAATGATGACCGTACCTCGATCGATCTGAGCAAGTACCGGGACTACGGTCCGCCCTTCTTTTCTGGGGCCAACGTCTTTGGCCAGGGAGCCTGGTTTGCCTGGTATCCCATGACTCTTTTCAGCGTGACGATCCAATACTGGGACTCGATCAAGAAGTCCGCCATAGACATGTGGGACGGAATCCGACACCGCAGATCCATCTACGAGTCCTACGACGATCCGCACACGCGGCTGATGAGCGTCTACCCCGAGGTGCCGGACTGGTGGTTCCTTGCGGTGCTACTTGCGTCGCTAGCGCTGGGCATCATTGCGCTCGAGGTGTGGCCGGTGACGCTGCCAGTGTGGTCGCTCTTTGCGGTTGTGGGGATCAGTGCTGTGATGCTGGTGCCCTCGGTGTTGATCATGGCCTCGGCCAACGTGACGATGGGGTTCAACGTCCTGTTCCAGCTCCTGGGTGGCATCTGGTTTGTAGGTAACCCCGAGGCCCTGATCCTCGTTGTCGCCTTCGGGCAGAACTTCGACGCGCAGGCCCACGACTACATCTCGGACCAGAAGATGGGCCACTACGCCAAGGTGCCGCCCCGGGCCGTGTTCCGGGCGCAGATGGTGGCCGTCTTGATCAACTGCTTCATCTTCGTCGGCATCCTTGACTGGATGGTGCTGACATACGATGACGGCACGCTGTGCCACTGGAACAACGCGCAGCACTTTGTTTGCACCAATGCCGTGCTGGTCTACGCATCTTCCATCGTCTACGGCGCCTTCGGGGTGCGCAACATGTTTGAGCTCTACCCGGTTCTGCCGTACTGCTTCCTGATCGGAACGGCAGTGGGCGTAATCTGGGGTGTGGGCAGGCGGTTCGGCGGCCGGCTCCGCGCGCGCGTGGTAGCGCGGGCCTCCTCCTCTGGCGGCCACTACCACCGCGCCCTGGAGCGGTGGGTACTTGCGCCGGCAACGCACCTGTACTGGTTCGACCCGGCGGTGGCGTGGGCCGGGGCGCTCAACTGGACGGGCGGCAACAACCTGTCCTACGCGACGGTCGGCATCTACCTCAGCTTCATCTTCATGTACCACATCAAGCGACGGCACGGCGCGTGGTGGGAGAAGTACAACTACCTCCTTGAAGCGGGCTTCGGCGTCGGCATCGCCATCAGCGCCACGGTCCAGACTTTCGGGCTGACCATGACGGGGACGGAGCTGCCGTGGTGGGGCAACACCGTCACGACGGCCGGCGTGGACTTTCGGGCGTACAACCAGAATGCGACGCTGCTGCCGCTGCCTGAATCCGGCTTCTTTGGGCCGGGGCCGGACCAGTACCCGATGAAGTTTTCATGACATGGTTGATGGTTGAGAGGGGGGAAAACTATATGAGAGATTCTGGCAAACTGTACCGTCGATCGTAGCTTGGAGCAAGATGTGAAATTATTGATCAATTGCAATGGTCAAAGTCTGAATGTTTGGTGATGGTGAAAACCTTGCTTCGTGCGATCCGGGTGGCAGTCACTGTATGACGCCTGTAACCAAAATCGGTGGGGCATCTGATCAGGGGATCGCTGCCCCGACTCCACCCTCAACTCCGCAACTCCGACGAGTGCCGCACCTAACCGCCATGTCCTCCAGCGCAACTCCCCCGCTAAAAGCCAGCCCCGGCATCACCAAACCTACAGCCGAGACTGTTTCTCAACCGACAAAGGGAGTTCAGTCGCGATATCATCCGACCACAAGATGGCACCGAGCACGAGAATCCTTTCATACTCGGCAAGGTTGGCCCTCCGCCGGCCCTGCCAATCGACCAGTCCCGCAAGCCGCCTCGTTGCCGCCGCCGCCGCACGCAGCTACTCGACCGACCAGGCCGACGGGCCTCTGATCCGCGTCACGGACCTTCCCGCCCCCAACAGCGGCCACATCCGGATCCTCGAGCTGAACCGGCCCAAGGCGCGCAACGCCATCTCGCGCGCACTCCTGGCTTCGCTACGGGAAGAGGTGGACTCGATCGGGCGGCAGTACGACGCCGCGACAGGCGAGGAGGTGGCGACGCCGTCCTGGAATCAGAAGTTTGGAGGGGTCGCTGGCGTCAACGAAAAGGGCCCGACGCGCGCGCTGGTTCTGGCCAGTGCGGTGGAGAGCAGCTTCTGTGCTGGTGCTGACCTCAAGGAGCGGAGGGGATTCACACAAGAGGAGTAGGTTTTTTTTTTCAGGTTCCATTTTCGGACAAGTTACTATAACACAAAGACACGCATGCTCACAAATCTTGTTCCGGTAGAACCAACGAGTTCCTAGGCAACCTCCGGTCGACCTTCGCCGCCCTCGACGCCCTGCCCATCCCCACAATCTCGGCCATTTCGTCCCGCGCCCTGGGCGGCGGCCTCGAGCTGGCGCTGTGCACGCACTTCCGGGTGCTGACGTCCAACGCCGTCGTATCCCTCCCCGAGACGCGACTGGGCATCATCCCGGGCGCGGGCGGCACGCACAGGCTCCCGCGCCTCATCGGCCTAGGCCGGGCCCGCGACATGATCGTCACCGGCCGCGCCGTGTCGGCGGCCGAGGCCTACTTCCTGGGCCTGGCGGACCGGCTGGTGGAGGTGCTGCCGCCAGACGAGCAGGATGCGGCCAATGGCGGCGAGGGCGGCAGGGAGCAGGCGCTGCTGCTGGCGGCGCGGGAGGCGGCGCTTGCCGAGGCGGTGCGCCTGGCGTCGCAGATCTGCGAGGGGGGCCCGATCGGGGTCAGGGCGGCGCTGGCGGCGGTGCAATCGCCGTCACAGGAGACGGAGAACAAGATGTACGAGAGGGTGGTCGGCACAGAGGACCGGAATGAGGCGCTCAAGGCGTTTGCGGAGAAGAGGAAGCCTGTGTTTAGGGGGAGGTAGTTCTCTCGCTTGACATGGACGCTAGTAGTGTCGCTGTCTCTCATTTGCCGCCTGTTCCTGTTAGCAAATTACCTTGGGTCTCTTGAAAATGCCACAAGCAACCAAGTGCTGTTTCAGCAAGACTAGAGTTCGAACTTTGAAGGAGATCCGGGGCACAGCTAAATCTGGGCCAGCCCCAAAGAGCCTCAAGAGTCTAGCGGAATCGCTTCTAGACCTGCCAACCTGCCACAGAAAAAAGCAACTGGACGCACAGTAACTTTCCGGTACGTCACTACTCCCAGCTAAGACATGTTAGGCTGAGGAGGTGCCGGAGCCGTCTGCGGTTCACGGAGCTCCATGGGCCCCACAAGAGCTACCCCCATGACATCATGATTAACATGATGGCAAGCCGAACATCTGCTGCTGTCTTTTGCCAACATATTTATCATTGAGAGGGAGCATTTTTCCTGTTGTTGGAACGTTGATTCTGTCTTCTCTCTTCATCCACTGCCTACTTTATCCCAACTACGAGAAAAAAACCAACACTTTTTTCCGCGTGCTCGACCTAGAACTTAACGATCACACCGTCATCACACACCTCAGAACAACACCACAACACCTCATTACCACAATCACAATGTCTCTCGCCATCCGCCGCATCGCCATCGCCTCCCGCATCGCCGCTACCTCGGCGGCACCGAGGGCGGCTTTCACCACGGCCGCGCGCCTGAACAAGACACCCACAGAGACCGTCAAGGATGGCTTGAAGAAGGTCGACCGTGTTGTGAGCGACAAGCTCGTCGACGGCATCGACGTCGCTGGTGAGTAGCCTACCTTGTTCTGGATTTCCAGTCTGCAGGTTTCCATCTCAGTACCAATGCTAAACCGGTTCCTATTCCCATAGCCAACGTTGGCCAAAAGGTCAAGGAGGTCGGCAACGACATGACGTCGGGCGACGCCGCCGGCAAGGCCAGCGAGCTCGCCGGGCAGGCCAAGGGCAAGGCGTATGAGATGGCAGGTCAGGCTTCAGGAAAGGCCAACGAGATGACGGGTCAGGCCAAGGGCAAGGCGAATGAGATGGCTGGTCAGGCCAACCGCAAGGCCGCCGAATTCCAGGGCCAAGCCCAAGGAGCAAAGGAGGAGGCGAAGCGCAAGATGTAAACCGTGTTTTGCTCTTGTTAATTTGTTTTCTGCTTTGCTACGCGCAAGTTTGCTACTGATGTGGCTTTGCGGTATAGAGCCTGTTTCCTGTCTGGCGTTTTTCGGGTTGCATCGAATCGATTGACGTTTCTCAGCTTGTCATATTGATACAAGTGGGAGCAGTCCCCAAAATTGAACAATATTGGCTTTAGGTGACTTGAATGTGTCTGTGTGTGTCGCTCGACGTTTTCATTTGCCGCAGCATTAACAAAGATAAGGATGAGAGGTGTTTGCCTACCTAGGTACACGTAACTAACCACAAGCACTGTTAAGGAAAACGCGCTAGAGGCAAAACAACCACGTATAACATGTGCTATTAGGCTGGTCGAATAACTGCAATGCTTGTAAAACTGTCATCTGACCAGAGGAATTTAAAGACGAACTCTTTAGCCGAGTTTAGTTTCCCGATCACCGTTCCCAAACCCAAAATCTGGCAGTTGAGCCGGAAACAGAGTTGACAAGACAGTGCTGTGATTGAGGGAACTTGAGAAATGTGAGGTTGTTTCTCTTTTCAAGACTACTCAAGTCTATAATGATTATTACAAAGTACAGTACGTACCTAATATGGAGACTTGAATTAAACAACGCATCAAAAGTTTGATTGCAAGGGTTGCGCCTGCCCGTCCGATAACGATGCCCCGGTAATATACGGAGCGCCAAGACCGAATCGGGAAGGTTGATCACGGCCACCCTCAGCGGCCCATAACGGCAGGTCCCCTCCGGAGACCGTCATCATCCCCTCTTCTTCTTTGGCCCTCCAGTTATGACCTACTTTGTAATTATGTCGTCCAGTCTTTGCCCAGAACAGGTCGTTCCCGATGTACCCATCCTCACACACGAATCGTAATCCAACATGGACCAACGCCTGGTATTCTTGCCATTTACTTGTCAAGAGAAGAAAAGAAATTTAAAACAAAAAAAAAACTAATTGAAATCTTATGTCAATCGGTCCCGACTCTTGACAGCCGTCAACCTCCCCGCCAGCCATGCATCCATCCTCTAAATCACTTTCTTCGCGTCCGCCGTTTCGCCATGCTTCCAAACGACTTGAACGCCGAAGCTGGTGCTGCGGATGGTATTGGCTACTCGAATACCAGGCCGTCGCAAACTAGAAGGCCCAGATCTGCGTCCAGATCCGCATCATGAGGGCGGCCAACCAACCCGCTAGAAGCGCCGCGCATCTGCATTGCATACCTGTCCGCACGGCGCCAGTGTCCCCATTCTGACCGCGCTTTGCGCCTATCGCCCCGTGATTGGACCCGTTTGGGTCACGCTGTGGGGGTTTGAGCCAGACCCGTCGTCCCCGCGAGCTGCCTTTTTCAGCATTAGCTTAGCTGCCCTATATCGTTCATGTTCGTCGATGCGGTCCAGCACGGTAATAACCACCACTTTGTCGTGGGGGCTTTCACCGCTGGACAAGGATGTTTGCTGTATCCTCTCGCTCGAGTCGCTTTCTACACCCCCGGTGGGTAGTATGGAGCTTCCGCAACCGAGGTGGCCAGCCCCCTTATCACCCACCGCGTGCGCCAGGTTGCCCTCGGCCAGCGCAGATGACAACTGACGCATAATGTAAGATTTACTCGCGCTGCGGTTCACTGCCAGACGGCAATTGGAAGTGTGGCGATATGTACCTAGGTATAAAGCGTTGTCGTGCCCGTTCCGTTTCCTTGGTTGTTTGTTTCACCGTCCTGGCTTGGCACCGGATCTGACCTCCCTTGTCGTCTTCTTCACCATGTTGTTTGTTCCGTCACTGCTCCTCCTTGTCATCTCAGGGGCTTCGGCCTTGGGTCCCGGTAACCTCCTGAGGGCACCTCTACCCCCGCCCTTGAAGGCTGATGACCTCAACCCTCTGGAGAAGCGTGCAACTGGTGACGACTATTTCGACCAGTACATCGACCACAGTAATCCTTCCTTGGGCACGTTCAAGCAGAGGTTTTGGTGGAGCGACCAGTTCTACAAGGGCCCGGGCTCGCCCATCATCTTCTTTACGCCGGGGGAGTCCGCCGCGGCGCCATACACGGGCTATTTGACAAACCGGACCATAACTGGTCTCTATGCCCAGGCCATGGGAGGCGCCAACGTGATGCTCGAGCACCGGTACTGGGGAGACTCGTCACCCACCCAGAACCTCACCACCGAGAACCTGCAGGCCCTCAACCTTAACAACTCTATCACCGATATGACACACTTTGCCCGCACGGTAAAGCTGCCGTTCGACGTCAACGGCACCGCCAACGCCCCCAACGCGCCGTGGGTCATGGTCGGAGGTTCATACCCGGGTGCCCTGGCCGGGTGGACTGAGAGTACCGCTCCCGGTACCTTTTGGGCCTACCACGCATCGAGCGCCGTCGTCGAGGCCATCGGCGACTTCTGGCAGTACTTTGCCCCCGTGCAGGCCGGCATGCCCCAGAACTGTAGCGCCGATGTGTCTGCGGCCATCGAGCACGTCGACAACGTGCTGAAGACCGGGTCGGCCGCCGAAAAGACCGCGCTCAAGGAATCATTTGGCCTGGAGAAGGTCGAGCACGATGACGACTTTGCTTGCGCGCTAGAGTCCGGCCCGTGGAAATGGCAGGGCCATGACTTTTACAGTGGCTATTCTGACTTTTTCAAGTTTTGCGACTACGTCGAGGTTTGTTCACCTTGAACTATCCCCGTGCACAACCACTTGTTTTTGGATCATTTTTTGCTGATGAAATCTCTTTAGAACGTGCCGCCTGGTCTGTCCAACAATGATACCGTCCCTGGACCTGCAGGTGTTGGCCTCGAGAAGGCCCTGGCCGGCTACCAAAAGTGGATCAAGGAGGTATACATCCCAACGGCCTGTGGCTACCTGGGCCTGGAAGAGGGTGACCTTAGCTGTCTCGACTCATACAATGACACGACGCCCTACTACAAAGACTGGAGTGTCGGAAACCTGGGCAACCGCCAGTGGAACTGGTTTCTTTGCAACGAGCCGTGAGTTTTCCCGCGGAAAGCCGAACTGGTTGTTCTTCTTCCGGTGCCCCTTTGCTGACACACCCCCTTTTTTGGAATCCAGCTTCAAATTCTGGCAGAACGGCGCCCCTGAGGGCCAAGCCACGCTCGTCTCTCGCCTCGTCAACAACGCCTACTGGGAGCGTCAATGCAAGATACTGTTCCCCGACGAGCCGCGCAGCGAGGGCGGCGTCTACACGTACGGCATCGCGCGTGGCGAGGACGTCGATGACGTGAACAAGGAGACTAGCGGGTGGTTCCACACCAACACGACCCGGCTCCTCTGGGTAAACGGCGAGTTCGATCCCTGGCTGGACGCCACCGTCTCTTCGACCTTCCGGCCTGGCGGCGCCCTCGCTTCGACCGAGGAGGCCCCGGTCCTGATGATTCCGGGCGGTATCCACTGCAGCGACTTTCTGGCCCGCAATGGCGAGGCCAACGAGGGCGTTCGCAAGATCCAGGAGCAGGCGGTGGAGATTATGAAGAAGTGGGTGGCCGAGTTCCCGGCTGATGGAAAGTGGTAATTAGTGGGCAAGATATTTGCGTATCTTGCCTGTAATATCTTTGTATGTAATGATAGGGCTGTGACTTCTAAAATAATCAAAAATTTACGCCCCATGTATTCTCTTGTGCTATAATAGACTGTTTTTTTCAATGGAAAAGGTGCCGACTTTTTAGCAGCTATCGGTAACTGGACAATATAGCTGATGGATGTACATTGTGACGTATGGTACAAGCACTCTTTTCTTTGCAAATGAAACTAGAGTTGACGATTCTAGAGCAAGAGAACTATGCGTAGGGTAGCTAGGTACTGTACCTTATATAACCCTTTCACATATCTGGCCATAGTAAATTCTTGCAGCGGCACAAGGAGCCGACCGCCAATAGCCAATTGGTGGAAATCGCATACTTGGCGCCACGGCCTTGTGGTTGCAATATGGAGAATCTATCTCTTTCGCCCTGCGGACGCGGCCGTCCACATAGGCCCTGCGATTCTCCGGCAGATGAGTAGGGATACTCACGAGCTCCAACATGGGCGATCGTCGGAATCGGGAAATCGGAGGACTTGGAGCCGAAGGGAGAAGCTACAACTTTCCACTAGGCACGAACCAACCTCCTCGCTCTGCCCCCTCACGAATAAAAAACAAGCATGTTTGCGCTGGAGTAATTCGGGGTAATGTAAACCTCGAAGCAGCCGGCCTATCCCAAGTGCCGGTACGGATCCGGGGTATTCTTTGGACACGAAAGCTTCTATGCATCCGGCTGCATTGTGATCTTTTGTCCGCGTACATTAGCCCGGACAGCGGGCACGGAGCAGAATGCCCGACGATGTCGAGGAGATACTTATATCTCGTTGCGTCTTGACTTTGCCAGGCTTTTGTCGGTCTCAGAGATCAAGTTGGGTGTCACAGCAACCAGAATCCCTTGAAACGTTGGTTTATATCTGAGCGGCACTCTACGCAGAGCAACCATCAGCAAAAGAAATGCATTTCACTCATGCCCTCACGGCTCTCGCCTGCCTGACCGGCACGGCGCTTGGCCAAGCCAAGGTCAAGTTCAGTAAGTCCTGGCGTCTCCCGACATCACCACCACAAGGGATCCAGTAGCCAACCCTCCCTATTCTACAGTGCCCCTCGGAGACAGCATCACCGAGATAACCTGCTGGCGCGCCACGGTCTGGGACAACCTCGTCAGCGCCGGCCTGTCCTCCCGCACCGAGTTCGTCGGATCCATGTCCAACAACCCGCAGAACTGCCAGGCCCGCGACGGCGGCTGGAACAAGCGCCACGAGGGCCACTCCGGCTACCAGGCCGTCGACATTGCGCGCAACAACATGGGCAGCTGGCTGTCGCAGAACGTCCCCGACATTGTCAACTTCATGCTCGGCACCAACGACGTCAACCTGGGCAACAGGCAGACGGCCGAGATCACGGCCGCCTACACGAGCATCGTGCAGCAGATCCGGGCGCGGAACCCGCGCGTCAAGGTCATGGTCGACACGGTGCTCCCGCTGCCGTTCAAACAGGCGCCCATCACGGCGCTCAACAACGCCATCCCGGCGTGGGCGAGGGGGCTGAACACCACGCAGTCGCCCATCTACATCGTCGACGTGGCGAACGGGTACCCGACTTCGGCTCTTAGGGACCAGGTCCACCCCAACGCGGCCGGGGATGCCATCATCGCTGGCAAGATTTCGCCCGTGTTGAACAAGCTGGTCAGGGACGTCATTGCGGAGAAGGGTCTGTGAGGAAGGGTGAGTTGCTGGCGGCCGGTTACAATGCCTTGTCAGTCGACTTTGTTAGGAAATTCGAATAAAGAAATATTAAGTTTGGCGAACAACATGATTCGAAGTACCTGATTTTGCTTGCAAAAAATCCCCGATTTTAGTCTGATGTTCATCTAAGCCAGTGACATGAAACGAACAGAAAGCAGTTCATGACAGCAGCCTCCATATCAAAAGATACGACGAGATTGACGTTTTTCATCCCCTTCAGTCTCCCTCATATCGTCGACGGCCTCAGCCTCCCACTGGGGTGCGTCCCTTCCCAGTCCCTCCTGACCTGGTCGGCGCCAAACTTTCCCTTCCTGCCCCTCACGTCAAGCAGATGCTGTAGAAACCGCGACGAAATCCGGAACGGGCAGTGGACCGAGTACACATTGACAGTACTGACCCTCCAACCACGTCCCCTGCTATTTCCTCCACCGCCATAGTTACTGCTCCCACTGCTGCTCGCACTCACATCCTCCACACTGCCGCCGCCGCCGCCGCCGCCAACCGCGTCCCAGGGGAAGCCGTCCCGGTCGAACAGCTCGGCGAGCAGGGCGGCCCTCCGAGCGTCCGTGCAGTAGACAAAGGCGTTTCCCGGCTCCGGGATGGTGACGTACAGGATGCTGAAGCCGTGCGAGGCTGCTGCCCGACCCCCCTCATCCCCCGCCAGCATCTTGGCGGCGCGGAGTATGTCACCGTGGGAGGTCGCCCGGGGAAGGCCGTCAAGGCACACGACGACGCGCTCGACGTAGTCGTGTTCCGGCTCGCCGCCCAGCCGGGGAGGGGGCCAGATGTGGTCGCTTGTGCCGTGGGCGTAACCCCACTCCGTCTTGAATGGGGGCGGGCCGACCTGTAGTAGATAGTGAGTGGTTGGAAGTCAGCGGGGATTGCGGTAGGAACAAGAACGAGGAAACCATTGCCCTGTAGTCCAGTGATGACAGGATCCCGGCCGTTGAATAGTTGCGTACAGTCTTGGGAAGTAGGGCTTTCCTCGCGAGCTCGACCTCCAGTTCCTGGTGGTTGAAGGCATCCTGGTAGACTGACGAGAGGTTTTCCATAGTCTATGTCATGTGACAGCCGTGAGCTAGCCAAGCTCTATATAACAATATGAGATTCAACGGTGATGGTTAGGGTTCGCGCCACTAGCTTTGATCGAAAGTGTGAGAACATGATGGATGATAACGCGGCGCCACCCGGGAGCAGCTAGCCCTATATAAGGTACAGTCCACAACAAGAAAAAGGGAAGACAAGCGCCGGGTTTCTGGGACTCGGCGCCCCTTCAGTAGGGTAACATCAGCATTCCAAGGAGGACCACACGCACATCCGCAAGCCCACGCCGCCAGTTGGTAACCTAGCACGACTTCTGTTCGAGCCCAACTCCTTCATGCCTACAGTCTTGGGAAGGCATACACGGCCACCACGATGGGAGTAAAAGTATATGGGGGGGTTGCGTTGCACAACACCAGCTTGTGTCGCCTCTTTCTTTGCCTGTTTTTTATGTTTTTATTCTCGAAAGTGCGCAGACTCATTCGGAGGAGACGATCTGTCTTGGCCGCGGGGAGCTAGAAAAACAGGTATTCTATCCCAGTGGTGACACAAGTCGGGATCTCCGGGAAGGGGGCAAAGAATAAAGGCAAGAAGCAGCTGTGTGGGAGCCCAAATGCTCGAGATCAGAGCACAAGCTCGGGCACGGTACTTTGGGGGTGCGGGTTTCTGACTGGGCTAGCTAGCGGCCCGACCCGGGCAATCCTGAGGCATGGTCGAAGTGATTACAGTTTTAGATGCGAGCGTATCCAAAAACACATGGAGGGGCATCAGCTTGAAGGCCACAGGTAGACGGTGCCAACGGTATGATGATATTATCGGCACTTTGCTGAGGCCTTGCCACGAGGCCAATGTGCTCAAGAGAAAGAATAGGCACAGTCCATTGGGTCAAAAAGTTCATGTATGACAAGGGAAAGTCAGGGAGATCCTTCAGGGGGCCGATACGAGTGAGGTCGGAGTTGGCCTTTCGCGTAACGCAAGTCCAAGACAACTAAGAAGCATGGCTTTCCGTGGTTATGTCTTACATTTACAGGGCAGCGCTCCTGAAGAATTCTCCGAGAAAACGTGTGTGTGGCTTGTTTCCTCTGGTGCCCAAACGTCGTGATGGCAACGCTACAACCCGGTGAAAGACAACGGGTATGGGATTAGCTACGCCACCTTTTTTTTGTGACTGTTTCCAAACCGACCTTGAAATGCCCAACCCTAGATGCCATAAGTGTGCTCAAAAGCCGACATAATCTCAAATAGCCAGCTCGTAAGGTCAAACATAACAACTCAACTTGACAGAATTGCTGCCAGAGGACCAACACCGACTGCTACACCGGGCGAGTCCAGACGCTTTCCAGCTGCCTGACTGCAAATCTCGTCATGCGCGCACCCGCAACTTCATGACGCGTGATAGATTTATGGGAGGGCTTGCTTAACCATAATGTAATTATTCCACCATTAGACCCCAGACCCCCTTCCCCCGTGGCACAAGGAGCCACAGCATTCCGGAATCCTTTTGTTCAACCGCACAAGTTTCATCGCGGGGCTTGACGGAGCGGGTTGACTGGTCAAGGTCTTCCGTATAATCTCCCACTTCGCTTTCTTTTTCTTTCTTTTTTTTCAAGTTGGTCTGCCGAGATTGCGCGCGGATAATGGTAAAGACCGTGAGTGGCCGGCCTTGACCGTTGCCAGGCACTTTGAACCGTGCCGCGCGGCAC
>JARHUK010001270.1:0-15738 GCA_031001725.1 Pseudopyricularia javanii | reverse complement strand
CCCCGAACCTGACCCGGAAAAAAAAACCTTGATCAACCGTCATCGGTCGACAGATACGCGACTAGTGAACCCCTCAGCACCCTCCGAAAACCAGCGCCGCGATGGCTCCCAACGGCCGGGCCGCCGCTACCGGTGCGCCAATGCCAGACAAGGACCTTGAGAAGAAGCCAATGGAACTCTATCCCATGGTGCCCTGGAAGTACGACACCCTGCTCTGGGTCATGTCCATCGTCGCCGACCTCTTCTTCCGTGAGATCCACCCACGAAGTTCTTGGAAGATACCAAAGCATGGCCCAATACTGTTCGTCGCGGCGCCACATGCGAACCAGGTCAGTAAAACGTGTTGCGACTTCACCCTCGCGCCTTGTTGCCATGTCGGCGCAGAGCCCCAAATCTCAGCCAGGGGGGGTTGGTTGGGACGTCGCAAATTGCCCATGGCTGACATGTGATTGCATCCTACCGCGGTGTGTGGGGCCCCATCTTCCAAATAGTTCGTCGACGCCCTCGTTTTACAAAAGACCCTCAAGAAGGAAGCCGGCCGCCGCGTGTCCCTCCTGATTGCGCAAAAGTCCATCCATGGCTTCATCGGCTGGGCGTCGCGCCAGGTCGGTTGCGTGCCCGTCGGCCGCGCCCAGGACGCCGCGAGGCCCGCCACAGGCACGATATACCTGCCCAACCCCATGTACGACCCTACGCTGATCCGAGGCGTCGGCACAAAATTCGACACCGAGGCCGAGGTCGGCGGCAGCATCTTCCTGCCGTCCGCCCCGGGCCAGTCTGGCGCCAACGCCGAGATCGCCGAGATCCTCGGGCCCGACGAGATCCGCATCAAGCGATCGCTTAAGGGCAAGCTACCGATGCAGCAGCTGACGGGCAGGGACGACATTGAGGAGGACGGCTCCTTCAAGCAAAAGGACTTTAGGGCGTGCAAGGAGGGCTACAGCGGGACCAAGTTCAAGATCGCGCCCCACATCGACCAGAGTAAGGTGTACGAGGCCGTGTTTGAGCGCCTGCGGTCCGGTGGCTGCGTCGGCATCTTCCCCGAGGGCGGCAGCCACGACCGCACCGAGCTGCTGCCACTAAAGCCTGGAGTGGCCATCATGGCCCTCGGTGCCATGGCCAACTACCCGGACGTCGGGGTCAAGATCGTGCCCGTGGGCATGAACTACTTCCACGCCCACAAGTTCCGCTCCCGGGCCGTCGTCGAGTTTGGCAACGCCATCGAGGTCGACCCAGAGCTGGTGCACATGTACAAGAACAACCAGCGTCGCGAGGCCATTGGGACCCTGCTCGACACGGTCCACCAGGGCCTCTCGGCCGTCACCGTCTCGACTCCCGACTACGACACGCTCATGCTGATCCAGGCCGCTCGTCGGCTGTACAACCCGACCGGAAAGAAGCTGCCCCTGCCCGTCGTGGTCGAGCTGAACCGCAGGCTCGCTGTCGGCTACGAGCGCTTCAAGGACGACGAGCGCGTCATCAAGGTACGAGAAAGCGTCAAGAAGTACAACAAGAACCTCCGCTACCTGGGCATCCGCGATCACCAGGTCCAGGTGACGAGGATGTCCTGGCCTCGTGTTGTGCGCACTTTCCTGTATCGCATCTTGCAGCTTGCAGTCTTCTTCGTCGCGACATTGCCGGGTCTCGTCCTTTTCGGCCCCGTCTTCGTCGTCGCCAAGGTCATCAGTATCAAGAAGGCACAGTCGGCGCTCGCAGCCTCGACCGTCAAGATCCAAGGCCGTGACGTCATGGCAACCTGGAAGCTCCTGGTCTCGATGGCATTCGCACCCGCGCTATATAACTCATACTGCACCATTCTGGCTTGGAAGGTTGGCAATGATGGCCTCTGGGGGCTCCTCCCAGCCTGGATCGCCGGCCTGCCATGGCTCATCCTCAGCGCCTCCATCTGGCTCATCGGATGGCCGACCTTCATTTCCATCACGTTCGCAGCCCTCCGGTTCGGCGAGATCGGCATGGACGTGTTCAAATCCCTACGCCCCTTGCTGCTTTGCATGTTCCCCTCGTCCAAGTACAACATGCAGAAGCTCCAGGAGCAACGCGCCGAGCTGAGCGCCGAGGTCACGAACCTCATCAACACCCTCGGCCCCGAGATCTTCCCCGACTTTGCGCAGAGCCGCCTTATCAAGGCCTCGATGGACCAGCACGGCGCACCCCCGCTGTCGCCCACCCGGACGAGGCAGCCCGACTCGCCGACGCTGTCGAGCAAGCGTCGCTCCGATAGCGAGATTTCGTTTGCGGACCAGGTGTCGCCGTCGGGCACGGGCTCGGGCCAGAACACGAGCAGCAACGGCATCCAGCGCCGCAACACGCAGTCCAGTCGCGCTATTCCACGTAACGAGTCGTTCAGCAACATTGGCAAGGCGGGCATCTTCGCGACCCGCCCGCCGTCGCGCAACCGCTCACGGACCAGTAGCATGGGCGGCTTCCCCGTCCAGGCCTTCACCGCCCTCGACTCGGCTGAGGGCTTCGACGAGGCCAGCCGCAAGATCAGGGAGGCCATGCGCGAGCGCGGCGAGATGAGGCGGCGGAAGAGCGAGGCGAGAGGGATGATTGTGGGCGGCAGCGACGACGAGGATGATGACGACGACGAGACTTCTGGCGACGCCAAGAAGAATGCATGAATTCGCAGGCAGTTGTCTGTTTACGGGCTGTCTTGAGTGGTAACGGTTCTGGAGTAATGAAAGCGGTCTTACTTTTCTCATCGTTAGCTAGCGGAAGCGCGGGGGGAATAGCGGCATGAAAATAGGCGTAAAAGAGTTGAGA
Source organism: Pseudopyricularia javanii (assembly GCA_031001725.1). Taxonomy (NCBI): domain Eukaryota; kingdom Fungi; phylum Ascomycota; class Sordariomycetes; order Magnaporthales; family Pyriculariaceae; genus Pseudopyricularia; species Pseudopyricularia javanii. The sequence continues at coordinate 12,954 of JARHUK010001270.1, read as the reverse complement.
GCGAACGGATCGTTTGGTTCTTGTTTCTGCGTTGTGCGGACAATGGTGGTCTGGCAGGAGCTTTTGCCCTTCACATATATATATCTCAACAGTGCCCGGCCACTCAAGTTGCCTAGTTTGCTTTTTTTTTCTCTATCCGATTTTATACATGTATCATCCATGAGTATTGGTTCGGGGACTGCGAGTGAAATCCGCAAGAGGTTATGGTAGTATGAGATCCAACCCAGGCACTCACCTCGCGGAGATACAAATGCGCAATTGAAGCTCTTGGGAGTTGGGAGTTGGGAGTTCTTCCATACGGTCAAATACTCATCTGAAAATGTCGTTAACCAGGAGCTAGCATGAGACGTGTGGATGACAGACGACAACTAGAGCGCATAAAGTTCATAAAATCTCACATCCCGACGTCCGGATCACAAGATACATGGTCCTAGCAGCTGTCAATAATACGCTGGATTTGACTGCCGTAGCTGAGCAAGAAAAGGCGACATCCTATTCTGACAAGAGAAAAAAAGGAAGGGAAGACAGGAAAGGCGTAGTGCTAAACTAGATACAGCTGGTCGGGAATCGATACTGAAAGCCAAATTGTCCACGACCATAACCGCTGTCATGGTCGGTCGTAGTTGTAACAAATTATGTCCAATGCCGTTATGTCTTGTGAGGGAGGGATTCCCAAACCGGGCACTGGGGGACCGGTCGTCTTTGAGCTGAGCGGTTCGGCTCGTCTGCATACCCAAATACCCAAACGACGATAAAATATCCAAGGAAAAAGGTCGGTCAACATCAATTGTCCAACAAAAACAAAATAAGCCCTGTCTAGGAGGAGGCAGGGCTTGGCTCAGCCTCCTTAGAGCTGCTGGCTCCCGAGTACTCGCCATTGAACAGGCAGTGCTCTTCTATGTACCTGACAACTGGGTCAGGGATAAGGTACCGAATGCTAAGGTTCTTCTTGAGAAACAGCCGGATCTTGGTGGAGCTGACATCGTTCTGGATGACCTGCGGGATGACCCAGATGTTGTCCTTGTACCGTTGCAGACTCGCCAGAGCCTCCTCCGTGTCAGTGCCCGAACGCTCCACGATGAAGGCGCCAAACTTAGGGCCCAGAATAACGTCGAGGTCGCTGGGAGCCCAGAGGCCGGGTGTCGACATGGTGAGCACGAGATCACCACCAGCGAGGAGACAGATACGTGCGCGGGTCCTCTTGTTCGGGTCGCTTGCTGATTGAATTCCACCGAGGACTGTGTTGATCTCGTGGTCCAGTTTGGCGAGAACCTGGGCTGTGGGCGTGTAATCGGGCTCGCCCGTTTCCGGGTTACGAACCGAGGTCTCGTACTCGTCGACCATGATCCACGAACTGGAATCAAGTGACAGCTTGCACATGTTGATCCTGTGGTGAGCCGGTGCCAAGCCAGCCTTCTTATAGGCGTCTGATACGGGGCTGTAATATTGAGGAGCCGTTAGCAGGCTCTATAAGTCACAAGGAAATCATGGCCTATGTACGTTGCGTACGTACCTGATGTAACCCCCGACAACCTCGAAATTTGTATTTAGGCCGCAGTAGTCCCCTGCAAACACTGTCAGTTTCGGTACCCATCATGCTCGTGCTATGGTGTGCCGTAGCGTCGCAACAGCAAGCCAGGAGTTATGAAGGAGCCCTGTGAAATTGCTCTACATAGGGGCTGGGGGTTTGGGAAATGGGCTGAACATACGAGCCATCTCAAACCTTCAGGATAATGAAGAGTTAGCATAAATTCGTTATTGTTTCCAGGCCTGGACCAGCGTTTTACTTACATCCTCAGGTGTAGGTAGGTGATGGGCTGTTATCAACCAAGTAAGTAGTTGTTAGTTAGGCTCGTAGGCAGCTGTCGACTGGTACCGAATGGGCAGCAAGCAAGAGTTTGTACGAACCGAGAAAGAACCACAAGCCACCTAGAGAAACACTTCCACGTTAGCATGGTTTTTTCCTTCTTCTAAATTCGGTGCTATAACTACCATCACCGTCGCCGGTACTCGCCATGTGCCGACCACATCGACCACAGACTGGGTATATCGGGGCGGGTGCAGTCGGCACAACATCTAGCTCCGATCTCGCGCGCGGAGGCCGTGTGCGGGGCGGGATTGGAAAAAAGCGGGGCAGACGGTCGGCGGGTAGAATAAAGAAAGTCGACTTACGAGTACCAACGGCGTCCTGTCATTTTGCGTCTGCCGCGTTCGCAGTTTGTCGACGGGAAACGAGTAACCCGGCGTGGTTGGGGCAAATGGGGTGGCAGCGGTCGACGCCATTGTGCTTGCTTTGTGAGTGTGCGTGTGTTGGTGTCAAGTCAAGGTAAAAAAAAGTCAAGGTAAAAGACTTTGGGCGAAGAGGTGTCCTGCGCTGATAGCAGAAGTAGTAGTACGTACTACTAGAGCTTAGACCCAACAAAACAGGGAAGCAAATGGCTTGAGTAAACTAAGCGTTTTTACCGCGGGTGGTGGCAGGTAACCGCGGGTCGCAGGGCGGGTTACGTCGGCGGCTGTACAGGCTGGCCGACCGCAATAATTTAACAGACGAGTTCAGGCAGGCAGGCAGGCAGGCAGGCAGGCAGCAGGCTCTATGTTATGGTGGCAGCCTGGATTCCGAGAGGTAGAGAGGAGCGGTTTAAAAGCAATTGACTTCTCCAGAGTCGCCCAGAAGAGACGACGGCTGCGAGGTCAAAGCCGATTTCGCGCTTGTTCAGTCGGTACCGCAGTTGGTGGATTTTGGAACAGAGGGGTATATATCTGTATTGCAGCAGCAGTGGCCCCTCGGTCGTTCGTCAGGGCCGCAGCTTTTGTCGAACACAGATTCGACGGCAATAGAATGTTGGTATTTGAATGAAAGTACAAGGAAAACAGACGAAGGGTCACAAAGAGTCGAGCGGGCGGAGGCAGGCAGGCAACTAGTTGAATCTGTTTGGTTTGGTTTGGTTTGGTTTGGTTGGGCCTGGCCTGGCCTGGCCGGCCTTGTCCTGGCTGGGTTACGGGTACAGTCACAGCAGTGACTTAGGTAAGATGGGGACAGTGGGGCTAAGGCAAAAGAAGTCAAGTCTCGGCCAGTGCAAAGCAAGCGGCGGGGCCAATCGATGGATCGCGGTTGCCGTGAAAATGTCACAACAAAGGGAGCTCCTTGTTCGCCGGGATCTATGTATCCATCAGTACGAGGCATGCCATGTCTTTTCTCGGCTCGCCAGAGCATGCCAGCAGCCAGCGGTAAATCCACCATGCACACCAATTATTGTTGAACATGCACAAGCCGTCGCTTATTGGGTTGGCTGCATTGCAGGCAACCAGAGCGTCGTTCTGCTGCCCTGAACCGCCACACACAGAACTTGACAACCACCACCACACCACACCTCACCCAGGTGCCGAAGACCCTGACCCCCAAAAAAGAACGATGACGCAAGTCGGTAGATGTGGGGGTGCAAATCTTGCAGATCCCGCCGCATTGATTGTCCGAAAGCCAAGACCAAGACCGCCATTCAGATCAGCTCATACCACGCCCAGGAACTCACCTACTGTACATAGACCCAGGCCCAAGGCAGCCACCAGTTCCCAGGAACGGGGCAGAGGTTGCCGGTGACTCCGCTGTCGAAATTGCCCGGCGGGAGCGATGTCCCACGACGCAGAATAGTGAGGGGTAACGGGGCTTCGCGGGCATATATCAATGGCATTAATCAAACCCTGGGAGGGGGAATCAAACTCTCTTGGGCCGCTGCCTACTCGACTACAGAACCGTCAATGCCTTCCCTGGCCTCACACCGGTCTCGACTTGATGGGGTTTGGGCTCTTGTACACTCGACCGGGAACATACTGGCTGTCGCTGTCGAGAACGTCGAATTTGCGGGGTTGGACACCCGGTTGAAACTCTCAGTGATGGCCGCATGAACACATGGCTCTACTACTTGGGGGGCGGTACAACGCACAGCCCCGAGTAATTGCTGACGAGCACTCGATTCGATTCCGACGCGGAGCTTCGTGTTTTAGGCTTCGTCCTCACATACGCGAGACAGGGAATTACTCAAAGGCACTTTATCAACCACTGGTTTACCTCTAACCCTAACCCACCCATCTCGCAAACATGGGGCGGGTTACCTGGCTCGACTATTCATTCCACTATAAAACGGCCTGGATTCAGGGCTTTTTGGGTGTTGGTAACAATTAAGGCGAGAACAGACGTGCAAGTGAACATCGGTAACCTTTTGCAATTGGCAAAGAAACCTGGCAACGATCGCAAGTACATCGGCGATTTTCTAAATGAGTATGTCACAGCCAAATCACCACCTCGATCCCTAGGGCTGTAATCATAGGTACACGAGGTATTCACCTCACGCCTAGGAACTGTAAATTCAAGTCTTGTATATTGATCGCCTTGACACTATCTTTTTTGTTTTTTTTTTTAAAAAAAAAAAGTATGCTAGCAAGTTCATAATGATAGACGGAAACCCGAATATGGGCCAACACGCTTCATGTATTTTAGACTACTATAGCGTAGTACTACCTGCCCAGTGCCGCCGCTTCCATTCATGTAGACGTAGTAAATATATAGAGCGTATGTACCATATAGTCTCACTAAAATAATGCAAAAGAAATAGTAGATTTGCCACTCTTCTTGACGGAATCGTCCTACCACACCACAAGTGGCCAGCAATCAACCTGCCAGAGCCCTCAAGACCCTCCCCTACCTCCCCTTTCCCGAGACCGGGCTACAGGCGGCCCCCGTGGTTCACGAAAACGGAGCCCGTCCGGACGAGGTCGGAGCGGCCAAGGGCAACTATGCGAAGTCGCTTCCGGGGGCCCCCCGCATCCGCTAAGTACATGACGTCGATGAGATGGTCCCTTCCGTGATCGGCATGCTCGACTGCATTTAGGGGAACCAGCTCAACAACACGCACGCCATCTTCGCCAGCGTCAAGGGGCTACCACCCATCGGCGCGCCCACCGCTCAGCAGCCGGCAAGGCCAGTCTCTACTTCCGGGAGACAGACCAGACCTTTCCGCTGGTGGTGAACGGGGGAGTAATATCGCGTAATCTGAGCGTACGTCTGGAAATTGTCCTAACCCTTGTTGACACTATGCGCTTTCCCGAGGTGGACTTGATTGGGTTCCCAGACGGCCGGTCGTTGCTCGGAGAGTGACGGCCCCGAAGAGCCGCCGGGGGTCGGGGTCTTCGAAGGGAGATTCTGACTATCGAGTGTTTTGTTGCCCCCTTTCTTGTCTTTTCTTATCTCATGTCTTACTCCTTTCTGTATAGAGAGGCTTGCTCTAGTAAAACTCAAGTCGGGTGAGGCTAGTAAGGACCTATCAGTGAGTCGCAACAAAAAAGAAGAAGAAAGGCGAACCAAGGGGCAAGGGGAGGTCCAACAAGCATTACCTCCTCTCCACAGCACCAGACGCTCGTCGGACTCTGTGCTCATGTTGAGGTCCCGCACCTAATATACCTACCGTGACCCCTGGGTCCGTTCTGCAGCTCACGCCAGCCACCGCCACCTCCTAGTTCGTAGCCAACCTTCTGGCCACCTTCTACCCAACGTATAACGCATCCTTTGCCGCCTTACCAGGCCGATGGTGGGGTAAGCAAGGCCTTCACGCAGACCACCGATCGGCCAGCGTGCCCCGGAACAAAAGCTCATGGTGGAGAAGACCATTGTTATACGATCCCCGAAGAGTTGGTGGGCTGGCTCGTACAGCTTGATGGGTGACGAGATTGGGCTGGTTGTGCCAATAGCAGCATTATCTCGGATTGGAGTAGTGTCAAAGAGGCGAGTTTCGCATGGGAAGAGTCCTAGTCAGAAACTCGTAGCTTTTCGTCATTTCGAGGAGCTATACTAACAACACCATCCAGAGATGACTGAGACTCTGGCCCCCGTTTTTTTGGGTCATTCCTCTTCCATGTAATCATCTGCCCACGTCGCCTTGACATATATGTCTTTTTCTATTCCCAAAATGATCAACAAAATAGGGTTTGAAGTATGGGAAGCCACAAGATCCGAAACCAAGCCCACGGTCGTCCGGCGCCCTTTACCAGTTCCTGCGGAATCGAATGGGATAAGAATGCAATGAGATGATATGATTTGAGTGGAGTTTTGGTATTGAGATTTATAATTTTTTATTTTTCGAGGTATCACGCGTGTGCGTCATGTCGCTCGCCTTCAGATTAAATAAATGCTTAATGGGGGTCAAAGCATACAATAGTAGGTATATAACTGCAAACAAGGAGGCCGAAACGGAGCAGAAGGTGAAGGTGCCAAAAATCGTAATGGTCGTTTGCGAGTGGGAAAAGAGTTGCGCGAGCTGATGGGAGTGATGAGATGAATCAATTCACCACTTTACATGATGATGGCGGGAACGTCGACGTTAGCCTTGATGCTCTTGTGCGGCAGGATGCTGCCGCCGTTGACGTAGATCTCGTCTCCGATGGTGACATCGTCACCAAGGACAGTGACGTTCTCCAGGCGCGCCCACCTGCCGACGGTGCTGTTCCAACCGACAATAGTGCTCTTGATCCAGGCATGATCCTTGACCTTGGAGTCACGCAGCAGCACGCAGCGCTGCAACCTGACACCGTCGCCGATCACCACGCCGGGGCCAATGGTCACGTTGGGTCCGATGCGACAATTGTTGCCAATCTTGGCGGTGGGGTCAATCAAGACGTTGCCTCCGTGGACGAATGGCTCCGAGGTCGGGGTGAGCAGCTTGCTGTTCCTCTTGGTAAGGGACGAGAGGTACAGGCAGGTCCCGGCAATGAAGTCCTTGGGCTGACCGACGTCCATCCAGAAACCCTCGAGGTCAAACGAGTGAAGCTGGCCGTCGCGGACCAGGGCTGGAAAGGTCTCCTGCTCGATCGACGTAGGGCGCAGCTCAATTCTTGAGAGGACAGACGTGTTCAGGATGTAGATACCTGCGTTGATGCGGTTGCCAACGAACTGAACGGGCTTCTCGACAAAGCGGTCGATGCGCGAAGCGTGACCGGGCTTGTGGACAACGACACCGTACTTCGAGGGCTCCTCAACCTTGGTGACGACGATGGTGCCTTCATCGCCATGGGCCTTGTGGAAGTCGGCCAGCTGCTTGAAGGGGTACTCGCAAGTAACGTCTGCGTTGAGAACGAAGAATGGGGTGTCGTCCTTGAGAAGCGTCTTCTCGGCCAGCTTCAGGGGTCCGGCGGTGCCTAGGGGCTCGGTCTCGACGGAGAAGGTAATGTTGATGTTGAACTTCTTAGAGTACTGTTTTTGGTGGGTATATGTGTCAGCGTGACATGCGATTCGGATTGGTTCCACCGCTGTACATGTCCAGGCTGGGTTCTCTTGGCACCCGTGATCGGTGTATTCTGGCCACGTACCTCAGCAAGAGCCTGCTCCATGATCTCGGGCCGGTAGTTAACGGCGAGGACGACATCCGTGACACCGGCGGCGGACAGAGCCTCAATCTGGTGCAAGATCATGGGCTTGTTGGCGAACTCGACCAAGGGCTTGGGGAGCGTCAGGGTCTGGAAAGAAGTACTGTCAGTTTTTTTCTTCTTCTGCGATCCACAGCCGGGCTTGACAGCTATATCATGTCGACCAGTGTAAATATGACGCCATAGTGTCCGTTTCATTTTACTTACCAGAGGTCGGAGACGAGTGCCTTTGTTTTTGCAAGCAATGAGGTTAGCTGGGTGGTTGATCGTGGGCCGGTCCGAAGCCAGCCCATCTTGGGGGATTTAGGGCTCAAATACCGAAGCCGCCGACGAGGATTATGGCTATATGGGCGCGCGCGAGCAGGGTCAGCTGGATATTCTTGTGGTGAGGGAATCATCTTTGCATCTTGGAATGGCATAAATCTTACCCTTCATGATGGATGGTTATGGATGGGTGACGAGGGACAAAGATCAGGGCGGAAAACGAGGGTGTGAAGCTGGTGGCGGGAGCGATCGTGGGGTAGTAAGTAGTTCAGGTGGTGAGTGTGTGGAAAGGAGTGTATTGCGATTCGCTGAACCAGCTGGCGATCGTATGGGAGGTCTCGTCAAAAGGTCGACAATGTCGTCGTCGTCGTCAAAAGGTAGGTGAACAAGGGGTTCAGGTCGGGAGTCGGATGAAGGGCGCCGGGGGCTTGAGGGAAGAGTTGTGGACAAGCTGGACTTTTTGTTCCTGGTCAGCCTTTGGCAATTCGGAGTGCCTAGAACGAGATTATGCAGCGCGACTTCTGGCAGGAGCTCCCTCCCGCCTCCCGCTGTCTACTCCCATTCCACACCTGCCTCCTTCCTGCCCCACTTCTATCCCGGCCGCAGCACAAGTATGGAGCCAATCAGACGCCTACCCTCAGCAACACAACCACATCCCGCTCACTTTCATCTCCCAGAGTCCAAAACCCCTGAGCTCGATACCACGGAATACGCCGGGATTGATTGATCCGTTGCGTGCACGTGCTGCCTCGACCCCTTTTTTTTCTAATGGGAGAACAAGGGAGAAGTTTGAAAGGGGGGAATAATTATTATTATCACCAACAGAAAAAAAGAAAAAGAAAAAAAGGGGGGTGTCAGCAATTAGACACGGGCATGCTGACGATCCCATTAACCCCTTTACCAGCCTTATGCCTCGTCTGCAACCCTTGTTGGACGACATGTTGTCATTGAACTCTCGACACCCGGACGGACCCTCACAAAAGCAAACTTTGACATTCTAGGCAGCCAGCCAGACAGACGGTCCTGTTGACTTCAAGATCGGCCCCAATTCCAAAAACTTGGTCAACTCAAACAACCCTAGACAGACGACGGCCTTTGAAGATCATGCGTGTTATGGTGTGTATATCATCATGTGGTCGTTACTAGCAAAGTGCCCTATAGGACTAGACAGGCTGCGTGAAAAGTGCTAAACCAACAAATTTTTTTCAAGACAAAATGCCATCCCTCCAATCTTTGTTCGTGTCATAAGAGTCGTGAGTTTGAAAATCGTAAAGTGAGAAAAAGGAAATGTCCACAGTGAAAGAAAGGAAATTTTGACAAAGGTCGCCGAGCCCCTTCCCGACCTTGGTAATGTTCTGACCTTTCTCAATCTCTATAACGTAAAATCCAGCTCGTCGACATGCTATTCGCGCCTTTGGCTCTCTGTGCCTTGTGTTTGAAGGGTGTTCGCCGATCCCGCATCGCAAGAATTGGCTTTGAACCGTCTCCGTGCAGCGTTAGGTCCGTGGCGAGTAGCGTGTTGGCTACCTAGGTAGGTAGTTTGAGCCTCCGGCTTTGTAACAATGGTGTTTTTTTTTATCATGAATAAGAAAGACAGGTAGGTGAAGGTTTGATCGTATCTATGTCGTCGTAAAGTCATGGCAGAGCCTGCGGCTCGGGGGGAAAATAAGTGATAGGGGGAAAAGAAGGAGATAACGTCTCCAGGAAGTTCGCCGTTCAGTGGCAATCGACGCCTCTGCTTTCCTTATTGCCTGCATCGCGTCGTCCCAGTTCTTTGCGCGTTTTGTCGGAAATTCAGCGAAGGACACTCGCTTGCTTTTTTGGCCCCCAAAAGAAAAAAAAATGAAAACAAATTGTATGTGTGATGTTGGTTGCAAAGTGGGTGTAGATTGAACTGTTGGTATCGTGCGAGAGCGAACATCTCAACAGGTCGTATCTCCCCTATCCGTGAGGCATTGCACCGAGATCTTATTGCGCAGAGGGAAAATAAAAAGTCGGTATCGAATGAGTCGCTGGAAAGATAAACTGAAGGGTCGGTTGGAATCCTTGGGAAAGTTGGCACAGCTGCATTCTAGTCGAGCAGGCGAAAGTTGCTCGCTTGAATCCAGCAATTGAGTGGTTCTGACAGGTCGCCTGCCAGACTTGGGACCAACACCTCGCTTGGAGCATGACGCTCAAAGAGTGAAGACATGGTCCAGCTTCCAAGTAGGCATAGGTGTTCTTGCTCTTTACTCGATCGAGGTCGTAGAGCTGCTGCTGGAGTGGTGTCCCGAGGACCTTTGGCTGCGGCTGCTACGTCCACTGCTCCCTCCGGTATGCGAAGAACCGTGACGACGGCTGCTAGTCTTGGCGTGCTTGCTGCTTCCGCGGCTCGCCTGATCGACCGGGAGGCCCTGGACAATGCCGTTGCGAGCCATCATGCCGCCGTTGGAGCTGAAGTTCTGGCAGACCATGAATGCCCGCATCGCTGCGTTCTCCTGAGCCAGAGTGTCAGTGGCGTAGCCGATGTCCGTCTGGTATTCGCGGCCATTGACTAGCACGAGGCATTCGTAGCCCGAGTGACTACGGTAGATCTCGTATGACGGGTCTGTCCAGCCACGACGCCGGCAAAGGCCTGGGGGTGCAGAAGCCGAGAGTTAGCCAATCGTTCTCCCCTAAACTCCATACAAGTGATCGACTTTGCATCTTTCTGACACTCCATGACTTCACTGCCAGCAATCTCTGAGCAACAGCTGCAGAGCGTGTGGCATGCATTGAAGCCCAACGTGGGCAGCCACGCCCAGCAGCGTCATCTATGGGGGTGTCGTTGAGCACCTGTGACCCCGGATATTGGATCAACGGCTTGGTCCGCCTGGGCACTTGCGGCAGGGCTGGAAGGACCTCGCATATTGTGAGCCGCAAGGGGTTGCCTCGCCTCCGCACAGATGCGCAGCCTCGCCATAAAGAGCCTCCAAGATCCAGTGGGGACTACCAAGGTTCCACATGATCCATGGGACACAAGGGTTGTAAAATCGGTTCCGAAGAAGTCAGGAGGCAGAGTGACTTGAGTGAAGCCCAGGGTTGTATCGGCAGGGTATTTGCATCGAGAGATGGGGATGTGGTGGCAGTTGCTTATTGTACTTTGGTGTCGAAGTCGACATGAGCATGTCAGACTACTTACTGTAGAGGTATTCCATGTAGTATCCGCCCGACGACATCTTGTCTCAGTTCCCCTCTCTGCAGGAAGTAAAAGCTTATGCGCTGAGACCAGAGACGGGATGAATCTCCAGAGGACCGCCGGGGAGTCCAACGGAAGTAGGCGTGTATTGTGCAGATACCGGATAGCTAAGATGGGTGCCCAACCTGAGATGTACGTGATGTGGAAGAAAAGCCCAACCCGATGCTGTAGAGTTGGGGAAGGCAATTGGGTGGTAGGAACAACAATAGATGTATCCGACTATGAACCACGCTGAAGGATCGGTTGGGCTGGGTTCGGCTTGGTGATGTAGGATGATGCCCAAATTTTGCAGATAGTCAATGCTACTGAGACGGGATCCGGGTGCAGGAGACCTGGGCCGTCGACAGCGAGGCAAGAGTAATTTATTGCAAAAATGGAGAATCGGTGCGGGGCAGGGGCAACTCTCGACAAAGTCCAGGACGGAATAAAAGAAAATGACGGAGATCTAGTGGCATGTAACGAATTGGGCGTCCTTCAGTTGAGATGCGGCTCCCTCCTGGGTAACCCCATCTTTTGATGCGCTGGCGTGCGTCTTCGCCAGTTGATAGTAGCCGCTGGAACCAGAACGATCCACACGACGCACCCATGGGGTGTACTGAGTAGGCAGGTAGGTATGGTATGTATCGACCTGGGCAAAGATCCTCCTACGACAGACAGCCAAATATCAGACCGCTGACACCAAATGCTACGCGATACAGCGTCTTCGGTCAACGGCTTCTAAACCGACCGCATCGGCGTCCTCCCATCACGGCCATGTCACGGTCTGACGAAGAAGCGTGGACATACATACATACATACATACGCCTGGGTATGCTGTGTCGACGAGGTCTCACAAGTTGGCCGAGGGAAAGGGAGGGAGGGGGTGTAAAAAGCTGTGGGTGAAGGCGGGGATGCCGACCCCAAGACCAGGGTCCAAAATAATAAAATGCACGAGTGGGAAGACGGAGGAAGGGGAAAATTGAGGAAAATAGGTAAACAGGTAAATAAACGATAAAAATAAACAATGACGAAGGGCAGGTGGGCAGCACATTGGAAAAATTGGGATATGCAGACGTAGGCAGGATGAGGTGGCAAAATGGAACCGTTTCCTGCGGACCAATCTTTGCTCTACGTCCAACAACAGATTGGACAGAACAAGCAGAAACTGGAAATAAATTGAAATAAGAAATAAAATACAGTGCCATAGTTGGGTCCTGGCGCCTGGCCAGTAAGATAGGGCCGCAGGGAATTGGCTCTCTCTGAAATGACCCCAGGTGGGAGTCAACGGTCACAATGCACGTAGTGAAAGCGTCTTCGGGGTCTCGACATCCCCCGCTAATGCAACAAAACGTCAATTGAACCACAAGTCACCCGGCAGTAAGTACCTCGAGTGTATACTCGCTTGATCGGGGCCAGCCTGGGCAGGATAGGTAGGGCCCAGGAAGTAGGCGATGGAACATAAGCCGAGGAGGGGATGCATGCCCTACCCACAAAGATGCATATGTACAGCACTTGGTATGTCGGAGAGTGGGAATATCGTGATGGATCCTGGGTCGCAGATGCCCTCGTATTGGCCAATTCGACCGGCGGTATTCTGCTTGCAGGGCTTTTTCTGGACGGCGACCTTGCTACCGTTACTGTGGGATTGCGATATGAAGAGGGGAGAAGAGTCGGCGGTAACGACACCGCGGCAGGGATACCGCTGGAAACAGAACGAGAAGCTGGCGGCAAGTCAAAAAGAGAGGGCCGATCGATGGTACCAAGAGGGTGAACGAGGTCAACGAGGAAACGGGGTGCAATTAGAGGCAGATACATAGGGGAGGCAGGGAAGTATGTGGGTCGATACTATCTGGAGGGTAAGAAACCAAGGTGAACCAAAAGCATCCTGCCACGGAGGTGACGAGCCATAAACCAACGAGGCTCTTTCATATGCTAGATTGGCCGTGGTGAAGTTGGAGGCAGTGGGCAAATCAGAAGGCCGGATCGAAGGTTGGTGAGACAACAGCTTCAATTCAGTCCCGCAGTTGAGACAGGCGCTTGCTGCAAAACGGGCGGGCTGGGCCACGATACCGGGATGGGGG